>CAUYQG010134379.1:0-13499 GCA_963574415.1 Tarsius wallacei | reverse complement strand
CATTGAAAATTCTGCTCCTAGCTGGGCTTGGTGGCTCAGCCTGTAATTCCACGCTTTGGGAAGCTGAGGTGAGTGGATTGCCTGAGCCCGCAGGTTCAAGACCCGCCTGGGCAACTTGGTGAGACCTCATCTCTACAATAAATCAAAAAATTAGCTGGGTGTGGTAGCGCGCGCCTGTAGTTCCAGCTACTTGGAAGGCTGAGGCAGAAGGATTGCCGGAGCCCAGCAGGTCGAGGCTGTAATGGCCAGGAGCGGCCACTGCACTCCAGTCTGGGTGACAGAGTGACACTCCAACTCCAAAAAAAAAAAAAGAAAATTCTGCTCTTGTCTGCAGCTGATCAGGGTACAACAGTGTTGGCACCCTTCCTCAAGTGGAATATTTGCTCAACTTTAATTTTTCAGTCAAAAATTGTAAGATAAATCTATTGAGATTTCTATGGTGTTGGCTATTGTTTATTCTGTTAATTATCCATTCTATTCAATTAGGGCACAAGCAAGAGTAATTTTTTTTCTCACAAAGTGATGTGGATAGTCCACTGCTGTGGGGCTTCATCTTCTACATTGTCTTTCCCCTTCTTAAAATAAATTATCATTTGCAAACTGCTGATTTCTTTGGGGCATTGTCCCCATAAACTTTTCACAAAGCATCAGTGATTTCACCATTCTTCCACCCAAGCTTCACCCTAAATTGTATCTTTGCTCTTACTTCAATGTTATCAGAATTCTTGTTCCTTTGATAGGAGCTCTTTTCAAACTGATGTCTTTTCTTTCTTAGTGCCTCAAGCTAGATCCTGCTCAGACATATTACAACAAGCTAATACACGTTTATTTTGGTGCAAACACATTTTGAAATTCATGCATAGTTTTTTCATAATTTGCATTTTCCATGAACTTTTGAAGACCCCTCATAGAAGCATTTTAGTTAATCAAGATATAGGTAGATATAGGTAAATATCTTACAAAATAATAGCTTACTGTACACACTTCCATGTCTTCCTTTGTTCATGTAATATATCTTGGGGAAATATCAGTTCATTTAAATCCATGGTTCTCAACCAGGGGTATTAGTCAACAGATATTTTTGATTGGCACAACTGGGAGGGTGGTGGCACAGATGCTATTGACAACTAGTGGAGTTTAGAGATGCTGCTAAACATCCTACAACTTGTTTCATGCACAGCCTCCCACAACAAAGGATTATCAAGCTCAAAATAGCAATGGTGCTGCTATTGAGAAACCTAATCTCCTTTACCAAACGAATTCTTTAGGGTTCTTTTTCTTGCAAGTGAATGGAACCGAACCAATGCAAACTAGCTTAGGTTAAAAAATAAAAAAAAAGATCTGGCATGGTGGCTCACACCTGTAATTCCAGCACTTTGGAAGACCTGAAGCAGGAGGATGGCTTGAGCCCAGTAGTTTGAGACCAGCCTGAGCAACATGGTGAGATCCCATCTCTACAATAAATCAAAATTAGCTGAGCACAGTGGCACACACTTATAGTCCCAGCTACTCTGGAGACTAAAGCAGAAGGATTGCCTGAGTCCAAGAGGTTGAGGCTGTGGAGAGCCATGATGGTGCCATTATATTCCAGCCTGGGCAACAAAGTGGAACCCTGACTCTGGCGGGGTGGGGGAAGAATTTGCTTATATAAATACATTTTGAGAAGGTCTGTAATGCAGCTGTGCCTCAAATATACAAATATAACTAGTGCCAAGAACTCAAACTGTGAGTTTTCTTTCTTAATGCTTCAGTTTTATTCTCTCAGCTGAGCTATCAACGAGCCAGTCCCCTACATCTGTTGTCTCACTGCTTCCCCACCAGAGACTGAACTGCTTGCTTTTGTACTCCAGGCTCAGAAGTACCAGGGAAGAGCTGGCTGATTGCCAGAGCCCAAGCCAAACAGTGGTGCCAAGACCAGTAGCCACCAGGAGACCAAATACTGCATCAGTAGAGAAAGGAGCTTTGCCAAGGACAAAGGCAGGTCTCTTTCACCAACACATGACATGATATTCTTTGCCTCCATGTTAACAAGAGACCAAGAAACATCCCTGAAGAATATGATCATCGTGAACCACGTGCCACTTGGCAAATGCATTTTAAAGAATTTAACATTCAGTGTTCTTGTACAGCTGATACAGACTTGCCAATGTTTAAAACAGAATTAGATATGAGAGATTGACTGGATTCTGATAGGTAAAGAAATAAATATCTAAAGCATTACCAGCTGTGGTCCTGGGACAGAATGCAGATACTCTGTAAACTGCAAGACATTCACATTGAAATGGTTACAATGGCATGGAATGGAAAATCTGGGCTACTCAATACTAGGGTTTGAACCTTTACAAATTATGTTGCTGCTGTAACAAATTGCCACAAACTTAGTGGCTTAAATGGTACAAACGTATTATCTTACAGTTCTGGAGATCCAAACTGTAGCTTGGAGGTCCCACCAAGCTAACTCAAGGTGTTGGCAGGGCTGCATTTCCCTCTAAAGGATGTAGAAAAGGATCCATTTCCTTGCCTTTTCCAGCTCTGGGAGGATGCCTTGGTTTAAGGTCCCCGTCCCCAGCTTCAAAACCAACATGGAGTCCTTCCCACACCATGTCACTCTGACCTCCCTCCTGCTGTCACATCTCTCTCTGACTCTGACTCCTCTCCTGCCTCCCTTCACTCAAGTTCAAGGACCCTTGTGATTACACTGGGCCCACATGGTTTATCCAGGATTATTTCCCCATCATAAAGTCAGTTGTTTAGCAATCTTTATTCCATCTTCAATCTTAATTCTTTATTGCCACATACATATAATGTCCACTGGTTTCAGGAATTAGGATGTGGATATATTTGAGAAAGCATTATTCTGCCTACCACACAAGTTAAGAATTTAGGAGCCAGATGCAGCAGCATACGCCTGTAGTCCCAGCTACTTGGGAGGCTGAGGCGAGAGAATTCTTCAAGTCTAGGCTGGAGAGCATAGAGAGACACCCATCTCTTAAAAAAAAAATTTTTTTTAAAGAACTTAAAAACAATAGCACTATGTTTTCCATCATCAAATGTCCAACAAAAGGACAACTGGCATTTGAAATACTGATTATCAAATATTAAATATTCCAAAAGTATAAGGTAAATGTCTAAAATTTAAATGTTTTAAATGTTCAGGGGACACAGTTTACGTGGACACGGAAAGGTAATTCTCTCTGTAAAGTAACTCCTAAGAGGCATGAAGTTTAATTTTTTTTTAAAAATCAAGATAACGTTTTCCAAACTGGTTATTATGAATAATTCAGGAAAATATTCACATTGCTTAATTTCCATTATATCGTACAAGCAACAATACAAATCACATAAAATATAACCACAGCATCCCCTAGGACTCAGACGTTAAATTTTGAAATATAAAATACCCATCATATAAAACCAGAGAGCATAAATCATTTCTTAGAGGACATGGGCAACTTCTTCAGATACTGATGAAATAATTCCCTCTTTTCTGAATGCAAAGCTTGTGCTCAAAGCTGTCCAAATATTTAAAGATAGTGTGACCTAGAATTTTTTTGCCAATACATCATGAAATGAGAAAAATAAATTAGTTCACCCATGACCCCATTAAAAACCTAGCCTAAATAAGGGTGTTGGGAAAAGAGTACCCCCATATACTAATAGTGGGTGTATAGATTGGTACAATGTTTTTCAAGATTGGCATGTCTGTAAAAATATTTTTAGGTACACATCTTTCAACTGCACAATTAAACTGCTAGAAATGTATCCTATAAAAAAGCACTAATGGCCATTGCCTTGGTAGGATATGGTGTGGCCCTGTGCTCTTTAAGCTATGGCCAAGCTATGTTTTCTTAAGCTCTGGCCCCCTTCCCTACCTCGGGAAGGTGAATCTTCTCTCTCTCTCTCTCTCTCTCTCTCTCTCTCTCCTCTCCCCAATTTACTTTATGTTCTATAGTATTTGTTAAAGCATTATTAATTTTCCTTTTAAGTCAGAGTTTCACTCTGCTACCCAGGCTTGAGTGCAGTGGCATGATCACAGCTCACCACAGCCTTGACCTCCTGGGCTTGGGTGATCTTTCTGCCTCAGCCTCCCAAGTAGCTGGGACTACAAGCATGCAAACCACACTCATTTTCTAGAGTTTTTGTGGAGACGAGGTCTAACTATGTTGCCCAGACTGCCCTCGAGCTCCTGGGCTCAAGTAATCCTCTCACCTTGGCCTCCCGAAGTGCTGGAATGACAGGCGTGAACCACCATTCCTGGCCAGTATTATTTATACTAGTGTAGCAAGAAAAAAAGAGATACTTATCCTTAGATAAATGGCTAAACAATGTACATCAATTTCTTGGAATATTAAAAATAATTAGCTAGAGTTACAATGGATAAATTATAATGTATATAGAATGATAGTGGAAATTCAATGGATTAAAAGAGTTTAGGCCCAATTTTTAAAATGTACCAAGGATTTAGTAGACATTTCTCCAAAGAATATATAGAAATGGTCAATAAACACATGAAAAAATGTTCAACATTATTAGGCATTAAATAAATTCAAATCAAAACTCCAAGGAGATATCCTGTCACCCTCACTGGGCATGGTGGTGCACACCTGTAGTTCAAACTACCCAGGAGGTTGAGGTGGAAGGATCCCCTGAGCCCAGGAGGCTGAGGCTGTGGTGAACTGTGATCATGCCACTGCACTTCAGCCTGGGCAACAAAGTGAGACCTCGACTCAAAAATAAATAAACAAGCAAAGAAATAAATAAAATGGTAGATGTTATGGTATGTGAATTATATCTCAATAAATATGCTATACAGAAAAAAAAGAGTTTAGAGAATCATATATGGTGACTCTGCTACAAGACTGTTAAGTAAAACCAGGCCCTCCAATAGCAGTTTACATTTAATGAATGTTTATTGAGGACCACGTTTTTCTAAGTATTTTAATTGTATTAATTCATTTGATTCTTACAATAAGGTATAAGGTAAGAACTCTTAAACCTATGAAGAAACTGACTTGCCCATAATCACATAATAGAAACTGGCAGAATTTGGATCTGAACTCAAGCCATCCAACTCCAGAGCTCATATCTGTTAACCACTTGCTACCTGTTCTTATAACCACTGCACTACACCATACTGCTTCTTTGAATATATGGTGTCCATTACTAGAACACAACTATCTGGAAACCCAATTAAAATACTATTAGATACAAAGAACTCTGGTGCAAAAGGAATGTTATAGCTCACTTTAAATAGCTGCATATTTTGGCAGAGCTAAACAATATAGCCAAGGGAGTCAGCCTACAGTCAAAGTCTGGTTTACCAAAATATGAGAGGTTACAAAACAGTGCGTTATCCTAGATTAAAACCCTTTTCTACCCAAATTCGATAGACATATGTTAGTCAGTTATATGCCCTTTAAAATCGTAATCAAAAGGAAAACAACTCAATCAGATATTACACATTCCATAAACATTTCCTTGAGTCAGATTTGACATCAAGATGAAAAATAAATATCTTCAATATCCACTTTGATTTGTAACTGCCATTAGAATTCCTATGTCATGTAATCATTTTTACATTTCTTGTTTGTTACTGGTTCCATTAAACTAATCTAGTGGGGAAAACTGAAGTATGTAAGAGAGGTTAAGGAAGATTTTAAAAGCTTTTTTTAATCTTCACAAAATAAAAGGCCACAAATATTTGTTAAACAGGATGCAAAAGTGTAGGTGGTGACAATTCATGCTCTATAATACAGGTGACATTTCTTTGCTCTTTTGTTTAAAATTAAACTACAGGGTTCTGCTTGAATGACATTCAAAAACCTAATGTTTTGTGCCATATTGGCTGCACAAAATACCATCTTTTCAAAAAATCATGATGATGTTTACTGTAAAATTTTCCTGCATACAAGGACATAGTCTCATCTCTCTCACCCTGTGGCAAGGTTTTCCTAGGATATTGGGGCAGGGAAATGGAGTAAAAACTACGTCAGAGGAGTCAGGTTAAAAGACATGAAGGTGAGCTTGAACTAGAATTCCAACTGCAAACAACAGTCAGCGCAATCCTAATCCTGAGCAAGGCGTGGGTCTGTGAGCTCCCTTCAAAAACTCAGAAATGAAGATGGTGACTAGCTAGTCCCTGATCTTCTTTCACGTCTCTCTCCCATGTCTCACTCACCTATCCCAGTGCTAGGCCTCGTTTCCATCATGCCTTGCTCTGTTTTAAACTCATTGTATTTTAGTATAGATTCAAGGAGTCCATGTGAAGATTTGGTACATAGGTATATCGGATAATGACGAGGTTTGGGCTTCTGCTGAGACCCCTCTCCCCTCCAGTGGTGAGCATGGTACCTGATGAGCGGTTTTTCAACCTTTATTTTCTCCTCTCTTCCTCCCTTCTTTAGCCATGCTCAGTGTCCATTCTCCCCATCCTTGTGCCCAGTGTTGCCAATTCCCACTTTTAGGTGAGAACGTATGGTATTCAGTTTCCTGTTTCTGTGATAATTTATTCAGAACGATGGCCTCCAGCTGCATCCATGTTGCTGCAAAAGACATGATTTCAATCTTTTTTATGGCTGTATAGTATTCCATGGTGTATATGTACCACATTTTTCATTGCCTTCCTACTTGTTTTTTTCGAGTCGGGGTCTCACTCTATCACCCAGGCTGGAGTGCAGTGGCACAATCACACCTCACGGCAGCCTTATCTGCTAGGTTCAGGCAATCCTTCCACCTCAGTCTCCCAAGTAGCTAGGACTACAAGTACACACCCCCATACCTGCCTAATTTTTTTTGTTTTTGTAGAGAGAAAGTCTTGCTATGTTGCCCAGGCTGATCTCAAACTCCTGGGCTCAAGCAATCCTCCTACCTCAGCCTCCCGAAGTGCACAACTGGCCACTTCCTACTTCCGTTCTATACTCCACCACCTCTGAGTCTCGGTTCATGCTGCCCATATTCCTGAAGACACTGTCCTCTTTCTACTGGACCCCTCTTTCTCCCCATCGCCACCCCCAGCATGCATGTTCTAAGTGTTTTCTTCTTGAATTCTCCATTGAACCCACTTAATCCCAGGGTATCTCCATTAACTGTCTTCCATTCACTCCTTTGGTCATTTTATTCAACTAACACCCACTCACATAGAACAAAAACTGTGTTCAGCACCGCCAAAACAACCTGTAAGTGACTATTTCCTCTGAGCAGTTCTACAACTGGGATAGTGATTGTGTAGACTTATGAACTCTCATCCTTACTCCCTATCCTGTGGCTAGATAGGGACTTGCCTGATCTTTGTGCCTTAAGCACTCTGGACTCAGACATAAAGTTGCTACTCAAGTAGATTCTTGTTAACCTACTGAGAGCCTGAGGCTGCCAAGAACAGCACTTCTAACTATACTCCATGGTAAAAGAAAGTATGAATGTACTTTGTCTCACATTTTGAACCACACTAATCCAGCTGACTTCTGAGCAGTCCATCTCACTCTCCCATCCTCCTCACTAAAACAGACATAGGATGTTTATCTCCAAGAAGTAACCACATATCCCATTCAACTTTGGCCAAAAGCAGAAACTTCCAGGCCACAGATCCTTGTGTGTTATCTAAAAGACTGCTCATTAAGTGTGAGTTGAAATGAAATTTCAGAATACAGTGGAGAAGGATTTGAATTCCAGTGTTGCTACAAATCAGCTATTGCTTCCTGGGCAAGTCACAAATTCTTGGAAGTTTAATGCCCCCATCTGAATTGCCTTCAGAAGTCTCTTGAGAGGATGGAATTAGAAACTGTATAAGAAAGTGCTTTGAAAACTACAGAGGATTACAAAACATATCAAGGCTCCTCTTCTTCCCTTCTCTGGTTTACTTATTGCTTTGCAAAAATCCCCACAGAGGCTTCCTAAACCTGATTCTACACTGATGACTCAGACCTTTAATCTTTGCCTTTGGGCACTAGAATTTTAAATCAAACGACACAAAAGAAAATCATCACTGACTTTCCCTGCAATCAGTCATACCTCAATCCCCTGCAATCTGGCTTCCATTCTCAGAAATCTAATGAAGCTGTATCCTGAAAGGTCATCTATGAACTCAGTTTGCCAAGCCCAAGGACTTTTTTTCTGCCAGTCTACTGGTCACATGATGCTATCGATTCATTTGTCTTTCTCCACTTCTGAGACACGGCAATAGTGTAATTTTTTTCCTCCCACTCCTCAGGCCATCTTCTCAACACTCTTGGTCTACACTTCTTTTACCTTCTACCTCCTAAGTGTGGCGTCCTCTGATGTTCTCCTCCTTCACCTCCCACTTGCCTCTCATGGTCATACCCACCCTCGTGACTTCAGTGATCAGTTGCCAAGCAGGTGACCCTCAAGTGTAGCTGCAGTCTCATTCTCTCCCTGGGTCCATTGAATAGTCCTAATCGCTCCCATTGGATGGTCCCACATACATGGCCTACCCTCAGCTTAACCATGTCATGTCTAAAGCAAAACCCATTCATTCTTCCCCTGACTGGTTCTTCTTTCTGCTTTCCCTTCTCTCAACCTCATATGTAGTTAGTTACCCAATTCTAGCAGTTCTTTTTTGTGATGTCTTGTCCAAGTCCTCCCTACTTCACAGAGAACAATGATAATAGCTCTGCGTCTAACCTGCACCCCTAGTGGGCTTTCCTTATTGACAAAAGCGAAAAATACAAGTTTTGATTGGTTTTTCAGTTATGCAATTGTTTTTAACTTTATGGAACATTTTTCTAAGTAACACATTTCTGCTAAGCATTTTTTTTATCCACCATCTTAGGAGGAAGCCTTGAGTTTATTATTCTAACTTGGTAGAAAAATGATAGAGTCAAATATTGTATAATATGTGTTTCTCAGATCAACAAACTGGAGGTTATGGGGTTTCCCCCCAAAATACTATTAATGGCTGTTTTTCCAACTTTGCAAACTTCTGCTCTATGCAAATTGAGCCCTGCTCCAAGTGTCTAGGTCTTAAAGATGAAGTATACTTTACTTTTAAGTGTCTAGGGATCCGGTATCTCCCTTAACAATTGATACCAAGCACCCATCCTCCCCCTCTCACCCCAAGGTCCCTGCCTCATGAACACACCAATCCCAGGGACTCCTTTCTTCTTTTTCTGCCATGCACAACCTGATCATTTTATCTGCTGCATTACTGAAACACTTTTCAGTTGTCACCATTGCCCTCATGAGAAGGTAGATACCCTATAGTACCACTCAGGAGCGAGAACCTAGAATGTCCCCCAAAGGGACCTGATGTTTGGATGTGGCCATTTTGATTTTGGTGCTATCTATATTTTGTTTTTTGTTTTTTGTTTTGGTTTTGTTTTGTTTTTGTTTTTGAGCTGGAGTCTCACTCCGTCGCCCAGGCTGGAGTGCATTGGCACACTCACAGCCAACCCAGTGGCGACCTGCTGGACTCCAGCGATCCTTCCACCTCAGCTTTCCAAGTAGCTAAAACTACAGGCGAGCGCTACCACACCCAGCTGATTTTTTTAAAATTTATTGTAGAGACAAGGTCTCGCCAAGTTGCCCGGGCTGGCCTCGAACCTGCGGGCTCAGGCAATCCACTTGCCTCAGCCTCACAAAGTGCTGGGATTACAGGCTGAGCCACTGAGCCTGGCTGCTATCTATATTTTAACACTTACCTCTCTTTTATAACCCTGAAAGGTAGGCCATAGGACTTTCTTTTTACTACTAGCTAATGTGTCCAACCGATGATGCCATCCTTTTTGCCCCTCATCCCTGATACCCACGTGGATCTCAGAATGCCACACAATTCTTCTAGGAATTACAGGCCACACTGTACATGCCTGCCTGAACTTAGGTGAGGCTTCTTCTCACAGCCATGTTATTTGGTCCTGTGCATCCTACTTGACTCCCACCAAAGGAAGAAGCTTGGCCCTCCAAATCAGCTCCAAGATTCTATCATCTACTCCCTTTGCACCTTCCTGCTTCTTCCTCTGTTCCCCCAGAGAATCTTCCCAAGCTCAATGAACAAATTCAGCCCCACTACATTCACACATCCCTGTTAGGGTCTCTCATTACATTTGCACTGGGCCTAAACTCACACAACAAAGTCTTGGCCAAAAAATATCACAATACGATAATTCATTTGTTCGCAGGAGTTCTCCCCAGCAAGTTGACTGTTGAATTAACTGAAGATGGCTATATCTCTGTGGTATATATTCTTAGACTATTGTCCAATCACAGTCAACACCCTTGTGCTAGCTTTTAATTCAAACTTGCAGCCATAGGTGCTAGAAACCATCAACAACATTGAGACATAATTTATCACCCAGCAACAAAGGGGACTCACAAGAAGGAACAGTCAGGAAGAAGAAAATCCTGTGGATAGACTTACCCTCACTTCAAGAACCATCTGAGTCCGAAACAATCACTGAGTACAAACCAGGGTACCAACAAGACAAGTCTCATCTCATATTAATTTACCAAAATGTCCCAGTTACCATTTGAAACATTTTCTTATTTGGGGAGGCTTTGTGGTCTGTGACCTAGTTTTTAGTTTACCTTTTTTACCCAGCCTACAGTCTCCACATTCAGAAGGGCAAAGCAATTCTATTTTATTCCAGTCAGAAGTGGTCTTTCAGGACCACTCCTGAATAAGAATCAAGAGTGATGAAAAGATTTCTCCTTTCCTTCCCTTTCTTCCCCTCCCCACACAGCCTCCAGAACCTACTGACTAACGTAGAATTCTCCTACCTTCATTCTCAGCACAATCAAATGAATTTCATACTAAGTTAAAACTGAAATATAATGAAAAGAGATACGCATTGTCTTATCAGTCACTTGCATGTTGATTAAAATTAGTTGATTGTATTTCTTTTCCACAAAGCAAACTTTGAGAAAAAAGAGAAAGCAAATGGGTCATGGAAAAATCTAAAGTTCAGCTGCCTACATCACAATCGAGCTGAAAGCAGGGTCAGGAGATTCCTATTTCCATTTCTGCCACAACCCCCCAGCCCCATGTGGTATCTCAAGGACAAGCAGCTCACCACCCCCATCACTATCTAAGAAATGGGAGAAAGCACAAGGAAATGGACTGCAAGTGGGGAGTCAAGCATGCAGAAAGAGACTAAGTCAATGGTTTGGGGTGAGATGCTATTCCCTGAGTTCAGTCTTATTTTATTATTAGTCAATGTCATTCTACTACAAGGTCATGTTTTCAATGATCTTTGCTGTCAGGGATACAGGAACCAACTGACACATAGCAATTCCTGGAGCAAGATGGGGAAGGAGGAAGTAACCTTGCATCACCTTGGGGCCCTGCGTTTGATTTTTGATGGAAACTTGGACCAGAAATCTCTGAATTTTTTTAATTTTCATTTTTTTTATTTTAAAGATGTGGGGTACAACTCAGGATTAGGTATACAAATGGGCATCTTACAGGTAAAATTTGGCCCTCACTTTGGTTCCCACTTTGCCTGGTTTGAGATCAGGTACCCTTATTGATGTTGTGTAACCCCCCGCCCCAACCTCGGGAGTGTCCCACTACTTATAGTATTATGGTAAGTGTTCAGGGTCCACTTATGAAAGAGAACATGTGGTACTCTGTTGTTTCTGTGATAGATCACTGAGTGTTATTGACTCTAAATCCATCCAAGTTGCTGTGAAGTCCACATGTTTGTCCTTCTTTATGGCATAATATGCCATTGTGTATGTGTACCACATTTTTTAATCCAGTCCAGTTTCGATGGGCAGCACGGTTAGTTCCATGTTTTTGCTATTGTGAATAGTGCTGCAATAAACATGCATGTTCGGGTATCTTTTTGTAGAATGATTTGAGTTCCTCCAAGTATATTCCCAGTAGGGGGATTGCTGGGTCATATGGAAGGTCAATTTGTAGTTCTTTAAGAAATTGCCACACTGTTTTCCATAGAGGTTGAATTAGTTTGCATTCCTACCAACAGTGTACAAGCGTTCCCTTTTCTCTGAATCCTCACCAGCATCTGTTGTTTTTTGTTTTATTAATGATGGCCATTCTTACTGGGATTAGGTGGTATCTCAATGTGGTTTTGATTTGCATTTCTCTGATGTTTAGTGAGGCTGAGCACTTTTTCATGTCTGTTGGCTCCTGTATATCTTCTTTTGAGAAGTGTCTATTCATGTCCTTTGCTCACTTTTTAATGGGGCTATTTGTTTTTCCTTTCAGCACGTTTGAGTTCCTTGTAGATCCTGGATGCTAGACCTTTGTCAGATATACAGTTGACAATTTTTTTTCCCATTCTATGGGCTGCCTCCCCACTCTCTTGCTTTGCAGAAGCTTTTCAGTTTAATGAGGTCCCACTTGTCTATCTTATCTCTTATGACTTGGACATCTGGGACTTTGATGAGAAATTGGTTGCCTATTCCAATTTCTGTAAGGGTGTCTCCTGCATTTTCAAGATTGTGAATAGTGCTACAATAAACATGCATGTTCAAGTATCTTTTTGATAGAATGATTTGAGTTCCTCTGGGTATATTCCCAGTAGGGGGATTGCTGGGTCGTATGGAAGTTTGAGGTTTTACGTTTAGGTCTTTGTTCCATTTAGAGTTGATTTTTTTATATGGTGATAGGTAAAGGTCCTGTTTCAATCTTCTGCATTTGTCAGCCTGTTTTCCCAGCACCATTTACTGAATAGGTTCTCCTCTCCTAGAGGTTGTTGGTGGGACTTTGTCAAAGATGAGTTGGTTGAGTTTTGCTTCCAGAATCTCTATCCTGTTCCATTGGTCCACATCCCTGTTCTTGTACCAATATCAGGCTGTTTTGATTATTGTAGCCTTATGGTAAAGTTTAAAGTCTGGAAGTGTGATTACCTCCTGCTTTGTTTCTTTTGCTAAAGATTGTTTTAGCTATTTGTGGTTGTTTATGTTTCCATATGAATTTCTGTATTGTCATTTCCAGGTCTGAGAAGAATGATGTTGGTAATTTAATGGGTACTGCACTGAATCTGTAGATTGCCTTAGGTAGGATAGACATCTTAACAATTCTGATTCTTCCTATCCATGAGCATGGAATCTTTTTCCATTTGTTTGTGTCTTCTTGGATTTCTTTGAGCAGTGTTTTGTAGTTTTCATTGTAAAGGTCTTTTACTTCTCTGACTAGGAAGATGCCAGGATATTTCATTTTTTTTTTGTGGCTATTATGAATGGGATTGTGCTTTTATTTGGTTCTCTGCCTGTTTGTTGTTGGTGTATAAGAATGTGGTTGTCTTTTGCACATTTATTTTGTAACCTGAGACTTTGCCAAAGTGCTTTATCAGTGCAAGGAGGTTTTTGAAAGATTCTCTTGAATTTTTGAGGTATTGGATCATATCACCAGCAAATAGGGATAATTTTTTTTGTTTGTTTGTTTTTTTGAGTTGGAGTCTCACTCTGTTGCCCAGACTGGAGTGCAGTGGCCGCTCCCGGCCACCACAGCCTCGACCTGCTGGGCTCCGGCGATCCTTCCGCCTCAGCCTTCCAAGTAGCTGGAACTACAGGCACGCGCTACC
>CAUYQG010134378.1:0-33311 GCA_963574415.1 Tarsius wallacei | reverse complement strand
CATTCAGATCAGAATGGTTTATGTGTGTTACATCACTGGCTCCTTCAACCTGCTAACCTAAGAGCTTCTTTTTTTTTTATAATCAATATTTATTATGATTTTGTGGGGTACAGTCAAGGATTAGGTATACAAATATGCTTCGTTCAGGTACCCTTGTTAACAAGAGGTGTCTTCCCGTCCCCAGACAGATATTGACTACCATTAATCCCATCTCCCTTAATGAAGCATTTAGCACAGTACCTGGCTTAATAAAAGCATTTAATAAATGTTGACTCGTTTTAATATTATTAAACTATTCAATTTTATAATTTGATAGCAATGAAAGTTTCAAGTATTAAGTGTAAAAATATTTAAACTAATTAATTATTTATTTCCACCCAATAAAAATGATGGAACTGCTTTTTTTATTTTAGTGTATTTCCTCAAATTTCAATATTCAATAGAATAAAGTATTCTGCAAGGTTAGCTTCATTTCATAGACTTCAGGCAAGAAAAGTACATCAAGTCCTGTGGTTAGAGGTGCATCCAAATTAAATTCTGATTATAGTGTATCTACTCTGTTCTCAAAATTGACAAAAAATCCATTCTGTGACTTCTGTGAGATGATTGAAAGCCCTTATATTTGGAAAGAGTGCTTTCTAATTTTTAACATTAATATTCCCTGTTAATACTGAAGACTGTTTTTTCCTTTTTTGAAATGAAGTTCACTGATTCCTTATAATTCTTTTAATACATGTTTACATATTTGAGGACATTTCAAGTTCTCCATGTTCCTTTTAAGACATAAAAAAAATGAAGCATCTCATTTATTAGATTGGGAACAAAGCTGTTGTATTACTTTGCCAGTGACAACAGTTATAGAATTTTAAAACTAATGGTACTCATTGCATTACTGGTGTGTTTAGGGAAAAACAGAGTCCACTTGAACTGTAATACAGGATGTACATTATTTTACAGCAAGGATAGAAATCAAGGACCAAATGAGGAAAAATGTGTGAGCTAGCTCAAAATGGTAAGAAAAATTGTGCAATAATAAAGTTATTATTTTTAACCTTTTTAAAAAATAGGAAGAAAATGAGGGGATAATTTTTTACTTGACATTGACAAAGTAAGCTGCAGCTAAAGGGAAACCGTGTATCATATTTGAAGCAGTGTACTGACTTATCATAAACATTATTGATAGTTCTGATGTGGCCAATACGCATTCAATTTGTGAGTGGACAAAGAAATTAAATGAGGGAAGAATGAGAATGAGTGTGAATTATGAGTTGCTGGAGAGCAGGAACTCCCCTTACTCATCAGTGTATACCCAGTTTTCTGACATCAAGTGAATGCTCAATAAATATTTCCTGAGATGCCAGCAGGAAAAGTGTAAACAGACCCAGAGCCCTGAACTGATGAGCCTGGGCTGCTACTACTATACTGTTACTATACTATCCTTCTGGTTCCCACAACTCTTGAATCCTTCCAACCTTTCTTCTGTTTTCCGTTCCTGTTATCTAATTACTTTCCTTCTTTTCCCACTACATGTTACCAAAGCAAGTGCAAGTATTGCTGCTAAGAAGTTTGACTATGTAACAGACCACAGTAGGCATGGATTTATCACAGTCAGTTTTATTCCACTCCAGTCATTCTACCCACTATGATGACATCTCTTCTTTTATTGTGTCCATTTGTTTTCCTACCTCTGTTTTCATTTTTACTCTATTTGAGGCATAAATTATCAGTGCTAACTAAATAAAAGCATAAAAGTGAGAAGTGCTTATGATGTAATTTTTCATGCTATAGTTTTTGTTTTACGCACATGTAATTTGTGTGTAAATAGATACATTACATGAGTATATATTTTCATTTTATTACATCTTTTCATATAATTAAAATAATGAAAGTGCTTTTCTGAAACATTATCTTACAAAATTTAGTCTAGGAGTTCATATATTAAAATTTCATTTTATAATAATTTGACATCCAAAATAAAAATATAACAACTATTTTTTAACTTAGAGGAGTGTATTCTTGTGAATTTAATAAAATTGTTACAGAAATATTATATTTTATCTGTAGGTTATTATATATTTGTATTTATATGTAATATATGTACATACACTCCATTTTAATTTATTTTATATTTTGAAGGGTCACATGATAGCATCCTGCGATGCCTGTGGGGTTATAAAGCTATGGGACTTCCGGAAGCTCTTGCCAATTGTGTCTATCGATGTAGGTCCAAGTCCTGGCAATGAGGTGAATTTTGATTCGTCAGGTAGGATCCTTTCATTTAACATTTGTGACTAAGCTAGCAACATTGGTATTTATTTGTTCTGAAATTATTTTGTTTCTACTTGCATTTGTGTATTTTCTTTTATGTAAATTTCTGTTCTTATTATATTATGTTATATTTTCTCATATTATATATTTTTCATGTCACCATGAAAGAATTATATTTATCATATAACTAAAGACTGAAGAAATAAAGGAGATAGTGTGTAGTGTGTGCTAACATAGATAGCATAGATTGGCTAACAGTGCTATGCAAAACCATGGAGTCTACATTGTTTAGAATCATCATTCAAGGTAAGCAATTTGAATTATCTAAAGACAAAATAGCTAAGAGTAGAGAAGAACAAAAATTTGCCAGAAACAAGCATGAAACATTGTTAATGGAATATTTTAGTGTCAATGTAATTTAATAAATTACCCCATATTGTCTAGATTTGAAATATATTCATCTGGTTGCAATTATGTGCTCTACATTCTATAACATTATTATCGATTGTGTTTAGCTTTTTTCCCACAATGATATAAACATTTTAAATCATATAGTATTTTATTCTTGCTGCTGGAGAATAATGTAGCAACTGATGTTAACAATCATACAATGATTCCAGTTGTCCACTTAGAAGGTTAAAAATACAGCGGCAACTTCATCTTTAAATGATAACCCTTGCTAAGTAAAGAATGTACACATTTATTGGATAATGTATTTTTTTATTTGCTAGTGCGATATATGTTTTTAACTTATTTTAAGTTTTAAGAATTTTTGAAATCTTTGAGAATTATTTGTGGTAAATCAGTTGCAGAGATATACAAAATTTTGATTTTAGATTGGGAAATAAAAAATATATATGAAGAAAATAATAATGTTTTACTTTGAAAAATAGTCCCTATAAATTCTGTAGTCCAGAAAGCATGAATATACCTGGGGGGTAATTCTAGAACCATAATTGTTATGTTTTCTTGGGACTGGTTTCATAATATTGTCATTATCTATCTAAAACTTAGAAAACAATAAGTTTGTCTTCTTAACAAATTCTAAGTTATATTCCCATTTTAGATCAGTATATGAACCACACTAATAACAATCATTTCTTTAAAAATGTTTTTACCAGTATTTTTGTCATTGAGACATTTATGGCCTGACAGAACTCAAAAAGAAAACATTGCTCAAAATAAAAGATCTCCACTATAAGCATTTCATTTTTCACTAAGAAAACCTGTCAACAATTTATAGCTTCTAATATATAAAATCTACATTGACATCATAGCTCTAAAGGAACTTTAACTTGGTTTTCGAAAACATTTCATGTCCTTAAATTCCTTCTTATTATCTTGAGCTAGCATTCAAGTATTGATGTTGCTTAATTTTCAACTCTGAAATTTCATAACTTTTGGCTGTACTTTCTTGTTTTTAATTTTCAAATTTTTTATTTTAAAGATGTGGGGTACAATTCAGGGTTAGGTATACAAATGTTCATTATGCAGGCACCCTTGTTAATGAGGTGTGCCCCGCCCCCCAGCAGTTTTCCACTACTGCCAATCCCGCCCCCCACCCCCAGTCCCCTGACAGTTTCCCACTGCTGCTATCCCTTTCTTATAGTATTATGAGGACATGTGGTACTCAGTTCTTTGTTCCTGTGGTAGATCACTCAGTATTATAGACTCTAAGTCCATCCAGGTTGCTGCAAAGTTCAATAATAGAAGTTAAAAGAGGTTTTGAAATGCGTGCATCTAATAATACCTACATAATACATTGTAATTATTAAACATGTTGACATTTGTTCTTTATCATTCTTGTTATACAGCCTGAAAGTTCTTTGCATATTCAGGAAAACATGACTTTAAATAGGTATCAGTACCTATCTTCCATCATATAAGCCAATATGATGTTAAAGCTCTTGGTATAACAAACCTATTTTTTTCTCTCCATGACTGTAGTATACTTTGTAATACATTAATTTTAGGAAAAGTGCGAGAATCAGTGGTAGAGCAGTGAGAAATAATAGAAGTAGAATGTAAACTAGGGACCCTATTAATGAAAACACTTTGACAGTCTGAGGGAAAATAACTTCAACCTGACCTTCTCATCCCTTTGATCATTTCTTTAAGGAACATGCCATAATTAATTTTAATTCAGTCTGCTTGAGAAATTAATGTCATAAAGCTTTTCTTACTGAATAATGAGAATCTGTGTTTCTATACAGGACAAGTCTTCAATGACTCCTCATTTTAAAAGGTTGGAATATACCAAAAATTGAAGAAACTAGGGAAAGCAAACATAAGGTCTAATGAGAGTATAAATAAAGAGGTGAGAAATCAGAGTTAAGTAACAGAAATTATGTCTACCTGGAGAGAGTAAAGAAGAGTGCAAGTCAAAAGCAAAACAATTTTTTTAAATTGTGATATGAAAATATTTGGAATATGAGAATAAAATCAAATTTAACTTACTAATCTCAAAGTACACATTCAGCTGAATATACCTTTTTTTATTCCCAGTGGCAAGTTATAGAAGCCTCTACAATATAATCATTTTCCAAAAAAGCAAGAGTCTATTTTCACACTATTGCTAATAATGAACACTTATTGAGAGCTCACTTTAGGTATGTTTTCTGGTCGAAATTTAGCAGTAGAATTAAATAGTGCAGTTATATACACCCCATGTATTATCTGTCACAACTTAACTAATGTGCAGCAAGGCCGTGGTCAGCCATCTTAGCTGTGTTCTTGGATCTAAGGAAAAGTCATGGAAAACATACATGACTTGCAATACTATCACGATATTACACAATACATGTGGAAGCATAGATGGCATATCTGTCTGAGATATTATATACAATATTTGTGAGTAGTCATCAAAAACTTTGAGCGATCATTATAGAAACAGAAATTTCTAATCACATTTTACATCTCCATCAGGTTAACTCAAGGACACCTTGAAGTTATGCGGTGTACTATTTAAAAAGAACTTTTTCCATATACAATAACTTATCTCTATAAATAAGTCATGTCTTCTCACTGCAAATCCAGGAGTATAGAAATAAATTGGAAGTGGTGGCTGTTAAAAGGCTGAAACTTGTTCATTACCTTTAATTTCAAATTTTTATGTATATAAAAACTGTCTCATTGTTTATTAATCTCATGAGTAAATATTTTTAATTTGGGTTTATAAAAGTATATATATACTAAAAATGATACCTTATCTGTTTTAACATTGAGTTTCCTCAAAGCATATCATTTTCGAATTTGCGTGTCATCCTTGCGCAGGGGCCATGCTACTCTTCTCTGTATCGTTCCAATTTTAGTATATGTGCTGCCGAAGCGAGCACAGCATTTCATTTTCAAAACATAACTAAGACAAAAATATTTTAAGACCAGAAGTATGGAAAAGGAATATACACTATAATGCAGACCCTTAGGTTTAATCACATGTTCAGCACCTTTTAGACTTTAGGCAAATGATTTAGCCTTCCAGAGCTAAGTTTCCTCATAGAAATAACAGACGCAATAATTGTCTTTCAGTGTTCTATCGTGGATTCAAAGATGTAATGATATGCTATAATATGGAACTCATAACACAGTCATTGACCCTGTTTTATCCTAGAGGTGGAAAGTGTCTAAGAGGCCATCTCATTTGTTTTAGGGATGAGAAAAATGAGTCAAAATATTGGTGTGCCAGAAAGATGCCTGAGGCTAGGTGCCATTCTGGGAGGCTTTAGAGAAAGCATAAATAACAACAGATAAAGAAACAAGGATCAAAATCTCATTTTCATGTAATATTAAAAATAATTTTCATGTGTTAAAAGTAATTCAAATAACTAAGAATTAAAGTTATATATGATATATACAACCATACTTAAAACATACGAGGATACATGAATCACCATCTAGAGTTTAGTTTTTCTGTTACTGTAAGAAATCAGCCTCTCTCATGTTTAAAAGAGGAGTTATGTGACATCGCATCATTTACATAATGTTTTATTTAGCAAATACATTGCTTGTGACAAACAGATTATTTGTGTTTATAGATATATACATATACTAGTATATATTTATAACTCATGTATTTGTAAAGGGATAAGTGTTCCTTTCTCATTAAACAGAGAGTCTTCTGGTAATATAATGCTCCAAATTTTTATGAATATTCACTATTTAGATAATATTTCTCACTTGGCATACTCAAATGCCATGTTTTATCATTCAAAAATGTATTGCTGTCTTAGGAAATGTTAAATGGAATTGCATGGTGAAATTCATAAAAATGAACTGTGAGAATGTATACAGACACATTTCCACATCTCCCATTTTACCATGTTTATATAGTTTAGCGATATTATCCTCTCCCTTGTATGAGGTAATCCCAGTAAATTTGCAAAGAAGTCACATCCCTAGAAAACGCAGAAGTTGAAGTTTGAGCCAGATGGAAACTTTCCAGTGGAAAGCTTATCAGTATCAGATCATTAAAATGGGCAAAGTTTTCCTCCATTTGGAGAAAATCCTAAATATTCTCCACAGGCAGAATCACACAAAAATGCTATAATAGTAGGGAAAAACAACTCCATTAAAAAATACAAAAATTATCAGACTCCCAATTTTTTATAATATTACAAGATAACCCCAAAATCTTTGGCTCCAGTTTGATTTATCCTTTTCTTTTAGTAAAGATGACAGTTTATTGTTTTGTATTTAAAAAACAGATTTTGGTTCATTTCCTCTGTTGAAAGTAGTGTAGTGTAAGGGGGAGAGTGCTTTTTCAGACGTTAGAAGCACAGGTTTTGAATTTTCTCTCCATTACTTACTAGGTGAATGATTGTGATGAAATTGCCAAACATTTCTGAGCCTTGGGGCTCTTTTAAAATGTAAAATAATAAAAATCTATAGAGACGTCTACTTCCAGCCAAGATGGAGTAACAGAGACCAACCGGGTTTACTCCCCATCTGAAACAACTGCAACAAACAAAGCATATGAGACAACAGTTTTCAGACATTTGACATTTGCCAATAAAAACACAGTACAACTTAAAAGAGGGGTGATAAACAAAGTGAGCACTATGACTTCCCCAGAATACTGCCTAGAGAAAGTGTCTGGTTCTCAACTCAGGGATGGATGAACTCTTGGCAGACTCCCAAGTTTAAGGAGCCAGAGTGGGCAGACAGAGAACCAAAGCAGCTCCAGTTTACAGAGTTGAATGCCGAAGAGGCGTGAGCCACACAGAGTGCACTCTGGAGATCTTTAGTGAGTCCCCTCCAGTTTTCAGCTGATCTGTACATTGGAAGCTTGAGGACAAGAAAAAATATATGTTTCTCAAGGGTTAGAGGGAAAATCGCAGGATCTCACACAGGCCTAGGAATAGTTTGTGTTCCTGTCAACAGAGTGGGAAGACCTTGTAATTTAAAAGGATGGTAGGTAAAGCAGGGGTTGATACTGCCCATGGGCCAACTTGGCCTCTTTTCATATGTGAAGTTTTATTGGAACACAGCCTCACCCATTTATTTATATATTACTTAAGGTTGTTTTCACACTACAGCAGCAAAGTGGAATATTTGCAACAGAGCCCATACGGCCTGCAAAGCTTATATATTTCCTTAAAAACAATTTTTTTAAATTTATTATTTTTAGATAGAGTCTCATGCTGCCCAGATTGATCTTGAACTCCTGGGCTTAAGGGATCCTTCCATCTCAGCCTCCTGAATACAGGCATGTACCACCATACCGGGGGGTTTGCTTAAAATATTTACTATCTGACCTTTTACAGAAAAAAATAAATTGCTGAAGTAAAGTGCTTGAAAGAATATTGCCTCCATAGTAAAGTAACTTTCACCCACACCTCTGGATCTTGTGCCTTCCCTACTGTCTTTTGAACTACATGGGTTGGCTCATGTGTTAACCTATTTAATCCTCATTATAATTCAAGGAGATTGTTACTCTTGCCATCCCCACACACACCCTTTTTGTTTTTAGATTGGAAAATATAGTTATTTTTAAAGTAAATTAGGGAGAGAGGAGAGAGAAAGGAGATTCACCTCCCCAAGGGAGAGGAGGGGGAAAAAGCTTAGGAAACATGGCAGTGGCCATAGCTCAAAGAGCACATGTCCACACCAGAGTCTAGTAAAGCAATGGCCACTCTTGTCCCCTTTTTACAGTAAAGGAAACTGAGACACAAAGACATTAACAAGCCCAATGTCACCTAGCTGATCCATGTGGAGTTTAAATTTAAATCAGGCAGTCTAAATCCAGAAACTAAAATCTTAAAGTTTCTATTATTCTGATTCTTATTCTAATAATAATATTTGATTTTATGCAGATATACTGCATTCGTGCATTTTCTCTGAATATTGAAATAGTCTCATTAATGACACCTTGGTAATATTTAACTCAAAGCTGACTAAGACACAGAATTCTGTTATTGACGTTAGTTGTCAATTAGTTTTCTCTGGAATGAAAAAGGAAGCGATGATAAAATAAAATATAAGAGAGAAAAGGTGTTCAGGTGACTGGACTGAGTAATTTCATAATCCCTGTTGAGTGGCTCTATTGTGCATGCAAACTCGTTTTGTTCTTTTTTTTGAGTTGGAGTCTCATCTGGCACCTAGGCTGGAATGCAGTGGCACACTCACGGCCATCCCAGTGTCGACCTGCTGGGCTCAGGCGATCCTTCCGCCTCAGCCTTCCAAGTAGCTGGAACTACAGGTGCACACTATCACGTCCAACTAATTTTTGATTTATTGTAGAGACAAGGTCTCGCCAAGTTGCCTGAGCTGGTCTTGAACTCGCAGGCTCAGGCAATCCACTCGCCTCGGCCTGTGATTACATCTGATCCACCGAGCCTGGCCTTATTTTGTTTTTAAGTAGAGGATGGGCCCTCCTGATACTGAGAGAAGGAACTGGGGAAACTGGGGGACATCAGATGATGTAGCCCTTTGGATATACGCCTCTATTACTCCATACCTGGAACATGGTAGACTACACTCTAGGAATAAGACTTTGCTTTTCAACCATCACACCACTATGAATGGGGTTTCACTTCTCTCATTTCAAAGTTCAGAACGCTTTAATTACATATATTAATACATATACATATTCTGAGTCCTGTGAAAGCCTGCCTTGCATTTTATTTAAATATTGTAAATTGAGAATTGTAAAGAAAAACATTTGAACTGGCTAGCTCTTGTAATTCTAGCTACTCAAGAGGCTAAGATGAGAGGATCACTTAAGGCAAGGAGCTGGAGACTAGCCTGGGCAACATAGAAAGAATCATTTCTCTGAAAAAAATAAAGTTAGCCAGGCAGGATGGCATGCACTTGGAGTCCCAACTACTCCAGAAGCTGAGGCAGGAGAATGACTTAAGCCCAGGAGTTCAAGACTGCAATGAGCCATGATCTCACCACTGCACTCCAGCACTGAATATTGAAATAGTCTGGGTGACAGACCAAGACTCCAATCAAAAAAAAGAGAAGAATAAAAATATTTGGAGATTTACAAGGGCTGATTTTATGTTTTATCTGTACATTTGTTTTTCTCTTTGATTTTGTCTTATTATCCACTGGAGTGAAGGCAATTTAACTTACCTGCCAGCAAGTATGGAAAATAACATATTAATAATAGTGGGGACACCTTGACAATTTTAATAAAGAAAGGTATATTAACCAAAAATATATTATTTCAGGAATAATAGTCATAGTTATACAAAGCATTATGGTCATGAACCTGTTCTGACTGGTCTGCTATCCATTGTGATTGGTTGGTAATCATGCTATATCAGTTATTAAGTATTTAGACTATTATCCCAATGATTGATCATAAATTCTGACAACTGAAATGCATCCAAATTGCATAATTTATGATGGGTTAATAGAAATGAAAGTTATTGACTTCTATAGAAATATAATAGGATTTATGCATGTAACTAAGTCTTACTCCTTTTAATATTATGTTTGAAAGATTGTCAATTTAATCTAATGATAGCATCATTACATAAGATATAAAGCCTCCTTTTGGGAACTGTCTTCACAACTTTAGGAATAATGCTTTAAACTCTCCAGTACACACAAATATTTTACCTGAGTCTAGATTAAACTTTCAGAAACATCTAGAAATTATTCAGATCTCTTGGGTAGGAAATGGACATTTGAGTCAAGAACAAAGTGAGGCTCTAAAGAATAAAACTGTTGTTCATCTATGATTTGTAATATGAAACTGAGCAGGACGCTTAGCCTCTCTTGACTTCAGCTTTATCATTTGTAAAATTAGAGATTTGGATTAGATGATTTCATCAATTGGATTTCCAGTCTATGTTTTAGACAATGTATTATTGCAATTTTTCTTTGTTTATTATAAATAGAGCATGGTATCCTGAGATAAAAAATATAATATTCTAAAATAAAACTCAAATGCTCTTATATGCTACTTAAAACTTGAAAAATGAAACATCAAAATGTTAGTAAATATTCCACTCCTTGTTGAGCCAAAAGAGAAATAAAATTTGATGCCAAATTAAGATTATTTAAAAACCGAGCCTCAAATTTAAATGGCAACCATATTGTTCAGCAAGAATAAATTGTTGTTCTTGCATACCTTGCAACATGTTCAGTCTCTGTAGCAACAAATTTTGGCAAAAAACATAAATAAATTCTAACAATTTAATTAAATTAGTGGTTAGATCAAAGTCTTCTTATGGGGCTATGTAAGATAAGAATCTGACCCATTCAGTAAAGTCAGAGCAGAAAGTAATTTATTAACCTTACAAATTACAGAATTATGCAGGTGGAATCAAATAAGTTGTCCTTCTATTAATTCCTCAATTTTGTGTGATATTTGTAAAGCAAGTATAGTTATAATTGTTGCTTAGCTTTCAAATATAGACTTCACTACATAGAAGTATAATCGTAATAGTATAGATGTAACATTATGGGTATAGATAATCAAAAAGTGCTTGGAAGTGTTTTCTTACATAAATAGAAGGTTTTTTTGGAAGTTGTTTATAAAGCTTATGTACATAATTAAATAAAAACAATTTAAATCTAGCACATGTCCAAATAATGACACTTTCAAATTAGTGTTACCAGATTTAAAGAAGGTTTATTTTGTGGTATTTATGTAAGAAACATTTTGAAAGGCATTAAGAGTAGTTGTATGCATATAAACAATGTGTTAATCCAAATTGATTTTCAACACATTTAAGAAACTAAAAAGATTTTTATCTGTGTCACAAGTTGAGAAATTAGTTGCATAATTAGCTATATCTTAATACAATTAGGCAATAAAATATCTCAATGTATATAATTAACTACGTGGGTGTGCTTGCAGATTTGATAAAAATTGCATGTATATGCTAGCATAAGTCATTTCAAAACATGAAAATGACATTTTAATGCATATCTTAATAAAAATACATTTAAGTAAAGAGATGAAGCATAATCAGATCTTTGGGTTATTTTTCCCCTAATGGACACACAAGTTTTTGTATCTGAGGGGAATCTGTTATTTTCATCTGGTAGTGTATACTAGTTATTAGATTACAAAAATAATAATAGTTAAAATTTGCAGTGCACACATACTGCATGGTCCAAAATCAAGTAGCCCAAGAATCTGTCTTCTTTTTAATAAACTATGTATACAAAATTGAACAGACAATCATCTTTAATCTGCCAGGTTGATACTTTTTAATAGGATAATCCTTTAAGGGAAGTTGCAGTCCAACAGATGTGCAAATCAACCCAGAACAAATAGTACACTACTCTTGGAACTGGAACCTGCTCATTTGGCACTTGTGATAACTTGCAGTTGCATTTATCTAAAATTGAATTTCAAACAATATTCAAATATGATTTTCTCAAATCTGATTTAGCTCAGATGTTTTTGTTCACTTGTAGCATAAGATGGTAAATAAAAATTGTTTAAAGTCATCTTAATACAACAGTCCCTACTATGCACTCCATCACTACAAGAAACAAACTGAAAAGAAGAAATAGTATATTGCTATGAAAGTCAATATGCTATAAATATTTTGAAACGAGTTTGATAAACATATTGGAATGACAAACATACATTTCAGACCACGCCGTCTGTTTAAGAATTTTCTCATTTCCTCTCTTATATTTTTTTATTAGTCTAATGAAGAAAATACGTTAATTCGGTTGACAAATATTTAGTGTAAGACTGCTATACACCAGGCACTGTTCTAAATTCTGGTACTCAGGGAATAAGCGGTAGATAACATTCTGTTTACAAAGCAAGTATAAACAACTTAGAAAATTGAAAAAATAGACAGAAATTTTCAGGTAATAACTGAGAGTGTTGCAAACGATGAATGAAACCGTTCCACATGCAAAATGCTGTATATGGCATCCAAATGTTATTTGTAAAGGAGAATGTCTTGTGGCCATATATATGAAAATGGAGAAAAAAGATAAGTACTCCTATAATGTTAATTACATAATTACCTATTTCTCTCCGAATGGACTCAGTTTAATAAATGGACTCAGTAGTCAGTTTAAGTCTTGGTTGTTCCCATGTTCTTCTGTTTTACCCTTTCACTATGATTTCTTCCTATACTAATGCTGCTGTGGGAAACATTTATTCTTATGCAAATTTATTTATTTATTTTTTTAGTTGGAATCTCACTCCATTGCCCAGGCTGGAGTGCAGTGGGACACACCCTCATGACCACCCCAGTGTTGACCTGCTGGGCTCTGGCGGTCCTTCTGCCTCAGCCTTCCAAGTAGCCAGAACTACAGGCCGCACTACCACACCTGGCTAATTTTTTGATTTATTGTAGAGATGAGGTCTTGTCAAGTTACCCAGGCTGTTCTTGAACCCATGGGCTCAGGCAGTCCCTCACCTTGGCCTCCCAAACTGCTGGGGTTACAGGCTTGAGCCACTGCACCCGGCCTATTCTTATCTAAATTTATTTGTAACAATGGATATTTCTGCTACTCCTGCTTCTTTGCCTTCTATTTATTTTACTCCTCCTTCCTAAGGTTTCTAAAGCTGTATTTTGCTATACATTCTATTCAATGTCTTGCTTTTTCATTCGATACCTTATTTTTAAATTATATCCATGTGAATATATGTGCATCAACATTATCAATTTTGTCTACTGAATAGTATTCTTTTATTCATCTTATTATTTTATTTATCCATTGCACTAGAGATGGGGACCTAATTTCCCTATAAGTCCTGCTACTTCAAAGTATTCCATGCTAAACATCTTATATATCCCTGTGATGGGCTACTGTGAGAGTTTCTTTGTGGTATATACCCATGGGTGGAACTGCTATGCCATAGATAGAGTGTACATTGTTTAATTTATCTAAGCACCACCATATCGTTCTTTGGAGTCACTACATTAATTTACAGTTCTTCAAAAAATCTCATTCTCAACATCTGTTAGTGCTATGGACAAATTGTGCCTTGTGCCCCACCAAAATTCATATGTTGAAGCCCTAACCCCCAATGTGACTATATTTGGAGACAGGGCTTTTAGGAGGCAATTTAGGTTAAATGAAGTCATAAAGGTGAGGTCCTAATCCAGTTAGATTGGTGACCACCAGAGACAGCCAGAAGGCAGCCGTCTGCAAGCCAGGAAGAGAGCCCTCACCCAGAACCTAACCATTTTGGCACTCTAATCTGGGACTTCCAGCCTTTTGAACATCAAGTCAAATCAAATCAAATCAAATAATATTTTTTTTGTTGTTTAAGTTACCCAGTCTGTGGCATTTTGATATGGCAGCCTAAACAGATTAATAAAGGGAGTATTTGATCTTTTAATTCTAGTAGCATAGGGGACACCATATATATTTGCATTTTCCTATTTACTAGGAATGCTGGACATCTTTTTACTTACTTGTCTGTCTCTCAGGCATCCTTATCTGTGAATTGCCTTTCCTTACTTTTGCTATTGTATTTCCTCTCTCTTGGGACTTACTGATTTTGTAAAAATTATCTGTTTAATAATCTATTGTGGGTTTTAATGTTGTAAATATCTCTCAAGCAGTTGCCTATTTACTTATTTCATCTATGGTGTCTTTTATTAAATAGAAATCTTTACAATTTCATAGAGCAAAAGCTATTTTGTCTTTGTCTTATTTTATTTTATATTTTTGAAGAGGAAGGATTGCTTAAGAATATCATCCCTGCTGTCGGGTCACACAAATATTCTCCTGCATCTTCTTCATTTAGCTTTATCTTAGTAGGCTATACATTTTAGGTGTTTGATTCAAGGTGCAAGGGGGGCTATCAGTTAGTGTTTCTTGCAATAATTAACAAACCTCAGGGGCTTCCTGACTTACAGGAGCATTTGTTTCTTGTTCACTTGTGGAAGAACTTTAAGCTGGCTCAGACTGGAAACACTTTTCTGGTCTCAGCCAGAACCCATGTATTTCCTCATTCCAGATACCAGGGCCTACATGTGAGACATGTTGTCCTCATAGAGTTGGCAGAGCAGGAGATTAAAAAAAAAAAAAAAACTGCCATCACACTGAAATCTGTTTTTGAGATAACACAAATATGAAGTCTGCTTAACATTTCATTGATCATAGTAAATTCATAGCAAGTCGTAAGCCAAGTCCAAAACCAGTGAGATGGCTATATCTCCTGTTACTACTGATATCAAGTCTCATGATAATGCATAGAAATTTTTAACCCTATTCTAGAAAAGAAGCAAGTAGTTGGGAACAATAATTCCATGGCCATAGTGGGATACTCAACTTTCTTTGTCTATCTAATGACAGTTTTCTTAACACCATTAACTGTACAATTAATCCTTACCTCACTGATCTGTGATGACACTTCCATTACATGTGAACGTCATATAGATAAATATTGCCTGTTTCTGATCTGGTACAATAAGATTTTTTGTTTCTGTGATGTTCTCGTATTACTGACTTAATATCTAAATGTGAAGCCACTTAGTAGTAATGCAAAACTGTCAGGGGAAGGAGGGTGGGATTGGCAGTTGAGGGAAACCGCTAGGGGAGGGAGGGGCATACCTCATCAACAAGGGTACCTGCATAATCAATGTTTGTATTCCTCACCCTGAATTGTGCCCCACATCTTTATAATAAAAAATAAATAAATAATGTGAAGTCACTCTCTTTGCACTTCTTTTTAAAAAGTGCCTACTGAGTTTTCTATTTTCTGAGGCTTTTAGAGTTATCCTTTTAAAAATTTCAAATTGAATGCATTATTTCAGAGAATATGGTCTGAATTAAGTCAATTGTCTGTGATGTATAATATAGATAATTCATTCACTATTCTTTAATAAAAAAGAATGCATATCTGCACATCTCTTAATTGCTTAAAAACTTATATAACTTTTTGTTTAGCTTATCAATTTGATTATTCAGATAATTTATAGAATGTCTTATTTTTGACTACTTGAGTTCTCAGATTCTGACATGCATATAGTACCACAAGTGTTAACTAGTTTATTCATATAAATCTGTAAGTTTTTGCTGTATTTTGAAACTAGGTTCTCAGATACACATATGTTCATAATTGTTATATATGTTTGATCTTTTTGCCTTTTATCAGCAATAACATCTCTTCATGTGATTTTTGCCGTAAGTCATATTTGGTCTTATTACAAGTTGGTACACTATTTTCTTTTTTATCTTATTTTCCAAGTAATCCTTACCTACCTTTACTTATCTTTCTGTAAAAATTCATTGTTATTTTTTGTTTTTGTTTTTCTCAATCTGATGTTCCTATTTTTGGAATAGTGAATTTAATCTACTTATAATAGTAGTGGGTTTTTTTACACCAATATACTTGCATAGAAAAATTATTATATAAATCAGGAGTCTCCAGAGAACTAAAACCAATAAAATGTGTGTGTATTTTACATATATGCCTATGTGTGTATGTATGTGGGTGTGAGTGTGTGTATATATATAGTGAGGGAGAGAGAGATTTATTTTAAGGAGTTGGCTCATGTGATTATGGGGACTGGCAAGTATGATATTGCAGAGAAGGCCAGCAGGCTAATGACTCAGGGAAAGTTGATGTTGCAGCTGGAGTCGAAAGGTAGTATGGAAGCAGAACTCTTTCTTTCCTGAGGGACCTTAGTCTTTCTTTCATCAGGTTTTCAACTGATTGGATATGGCCCACCCACATTAGGGAGGATCATCTCCTTTACTCAAAGTCTATGAATGTAAATACAAATCACATCTTAAAAAATACCTTCACAGCATCATCTAGACTAGTGTTTGACCAAATACTGGGTACTGCAGATATAAATGACCTAACCAAACTGACACATAAAATTAACCACGACAATGTTGGATCATGATTGTTTGGCCCTTATCTTTCCCTTGATGATCCTAATTCTTTCAAGAAATATTTGTAGTTCCCTGTTCTAGACACTGAGACTAGAACAGTGAAAAAAAAAATACACATATATGAAAATCTCTGTTCTCGTAGAACTTGGCATTCTACTTATGGGACAAGGTTCAGTGAATGTGTAGTAGATTATAAATAACTAATACAAATTAATATCAATATGTAGTTCAAGTGATAAGTCCTGTGGAAAACTGAGACAAGTTAAGAGAACAGAGAGTGATGAAATGGAGTATTACTTTGGAAAAAGGGTTCAGAGATAACTTCTCTATGAGGTGATAGAAGTGAGCAGACATCTGAATGAATTGAGTGCATAGATAAAGTGATTATCCAGAAGAGCATTCTAGGCAGAAAGAATAGTAATACAAAATCTCTAAGTCTATATTATGATTTTTATGTATGAAATCAGATGAGAAAAATTAGTAGGGACGAGTCAAAGTGTTAGCCAAGGGCCAGATCATGGATGGTCTTGGCTATGATACCAACTCTGATCTTTATTCTATTTTTTAAAAATTTTTATTTATTGTAGAGGCGAGGTCTTGCCAAGTTGCCTGGGCTGGTCTCGAACCGTGGACTTAAGCAATCCACTTGCCTTGGCCTCCCAGTGCTGGGATTACAGGCTGAATCACCGAGCCCGGCCTAATCTTTATTCCTAAAGAAGATTATTATAATAAATTATCTTAATTTTAAAAATACATTTACATTTGATGAAGTATAGGTAAATTAAAATCTTGCCAAGAAAACAATGCATGCAACTTAAAAGAGAATCAATATGTTTGATCAAGTCAAATAGCAGTCAATAAATTGGTTTGCTATTAGTTATGGTTAATTAATCCAAAGCAAATCGTTTTTATTTATGTCTAAAGACATACTGAAACTTAAGTCGCAGACTCAATTGTGTGAAAAGTTATAGAACTCTAAGCGCTCCAAACACTGCTAATAGACAGCAATTGATAACATTATAATAATGAAAAATTTTATAAACTATAGTTATCCTTACATTTCTTCCTCCAAAAGTTGACATGATATTCCTTTACAAGTGTTGCTGGATGTTCTGTTGAGAAGGAGATTGTTCATGCATTTGCTACTCTTTAGTCTCTTATCAGTAGACAGTTTCCCCCTCATTACTGTATGGAAACTTATACTTAGACATTTTTATATTGATGACATTTAGAAGTGCCTAATTTTTACTATTATCAGCCTGACGGAGATATCTTTAATTAAATTAGCTTAAGAATCTTCTTGAAGATATTTGTATCTGTATAAGTTTACATGAAGAAAGTGTTTCCAGCTTAGGGGGAAAATTATTATATCAGTGAGAATTTTGGAGCATTTTGCTCATGCATTCTGGAACTATGAAGTAATGGAAAAATAGTGCTTAGGAAACTCATTTCAACATGGGAGGTCTCTTAGTAATAATACACTGTATCTACATAACTCTTTACAGATTTTAATATCATTTCTTCTCTAGCATATCTCCTAATGCTTAGTCTTGTTGTTTTTCATTATCAAAAATGACTTTTCTTGTATAGTGTTTTGCATCACTGCTTTTTTTTTTTTTTTTTTGCCAAAATTTATATTAAGATTTTGGTGTTGTAGTTTTTTGAGATACTTGTACTAGGTTATATTTCTGGATTTGTTACATCCATTCTTCCTCTACCTAGACCCAAACTATTCTGAAACTTTTCTTTGTTTCTCCCTGCTGAAATTGTTGTGTTCATTAAGTATTGCTAATTGTCAGAAGTCTTGACCTGGCATCTGGCTTCAGAATTTGGGACAACCAATTGTTCATAATTGCGATGAATATCGTGTTAAGAGTAGAACTTAATAACTTCATTATATATCAATCAACCAGAGTAACATATTGCTCTACTATTTTATTAATGAAGACAGAATTTGTGTTAACTAAACCATAGTTGTTACAAATCAAAGTCGATTAACTTTCTCATTTGAAAAAATTATAAGAGATTCTCATTTCAGTGTTAAAACATGAGAGCACTATAAATAATAAAATAATATTAAAAAATAATTCAAAAGATCATCTCTGGACACCAATCATAAAAAGATCATCACTGAAGATGATTTAAAAATAAATTAAGTGTCTCATCATAAGGCTTGTTCAAATATAGTATCTCAAATTCATACAGTGGAATACAGATGACCATTAAAATGTCATAAATGTGCGTATCATAAAATACTAATATAAATTTTCATAATGCTTGCTGAAAATAAAGGCAGTGGCAAAATAAGATGTAGGATATAACTTCACAATCATTGTCTAGACAGAGAGATAAGTAAATAGGCTGACTTTAGGAGGCTGCTCATTCTCCATTGTTCCTGTCTCTCACACTCATCCATTCTATATGTACTCTGCCTTCCTCTCTTTCCTGGAAGGCTGACTTGTCCACTGGCTTTTGTTTGGAATTGGCCAATAGGAGGCACCGACAGGAAAGGTGGATCTATCTTTCACACTGATCCGTTCTATGTTCTCTGACAGGAAAGGTATCTCACACTCATCCATTCTGTTTTCTGCCTTCCTCTCTTCCTGGAGAGCTGACTTGTCCACTGGCTTGCGTTGGGAATTGGCCAATGGGAGGCACTGACAGGAAAGGGCAGGGCAGGAGGAAAGAGAGATTGCAGCATCTACTCTTTCCACTTCTCACTCACATGCGTTTGTACAGTGGTTGCATTGCTCTGCTGTCCCAGGTCCTGTCAGGCAGCTTTGCTCCTGGAAGCCTCGCTCTCGGCCAGGCTCCAGTTAGATCATTTCTTCTATCTCTTCAAGCTTCAGGTCCATAACAACTTCCCACTGCTCCTAATTCGTGTATTTTTTTTCTTAATTTATTCTTTTCTCTTTGCCCCCTCGGTAAATATTGAGTCCTTTCGTTAAAAATTCTCTTTAGAACTTCCATCTGAGTATGTGCTTTGTTTCCTGCCAGATGTTCACAAAAAGCCTAGCATGCTAGTCACCAAAATGGGTGGAGATTCTCTGTGAGGTGTTTTCCATTATGGCATAAATATCATAATGTAAATATATAGTAAGTTTTCAGTATTAAGAAAATAAAGTAAAAAATGTTCCTGTACCTGAAAGAGAAAAAAGGAAGACCATGAAAATAAACAATTCTGATATGAAACCAACAAGTACTCATTGTAATTAATCAGATTGATTTTATTTATCTCCCACTTCCAACCCTGAGACCTACCCATTCCTCCCAAATGAACTAGAAAGAGAGGAGGAGAAGGGTAGATGAAGAGGATTCATCTAAAGTCAAGTGAAAGTTGGCATTTGTATCTATTAAAAGTTAATGCTTAATTCCTCCAGTCTTCACATATACCTGGAAGGAAGAGACTTTCCACTTTACTGTCTTAGAATTAAAAGTTTAAGTAGAATGCTTCTAGCTCCATCTCTGTCCTTCCTTCCTCCCTCCCTCTGTAAATAGGGTAACTATCTATCTTGTTACCTGAAGAGTTCAGAACGAACCAAACAGGTCCCAATTGAATAGTTTCTATGGGTGGCCCTCCCCTAGGAAAACCGGGTCTCACCGGTTCTTCCATCCATCACTGCCAGAAGACTGCCCTGACATAGGAGGCTTGAGTTACTGTAACTCTGCCAACAATTGGGTGGACAGGGTTAATTCACTGTGGGAAGTGTTAGGACACCCAAATTTGTGTTAAGTTTATAGTTTGGACTTATGATAGTTAATATTTTGGTTTCCATCCTTGTAATTCAAGTGTCTGTTCCTCAGATGGTTCCAAACTGGAAAGGGAGAGGAAAGAGCCTTTTACCAATGCTCCTAAATGAGAACCTCTAATAATTTTTTCACACAAGAAAGTTCATTAACTTTGAATGATAACAAATATAACTTGTTTACATTTAGATTTAATAATATTTAGATTCCACAGGGGGCATTATTTTTAATACATATTTTTTGTTATTCTAGATGTTCTATGATTACTACAGCTATTTTTAAAAAAACAATATAAAGCATATATTTTAAAAAATCATATGAAACCATATGAAGCTAATAATTTGTAAATTTCTTATGAATCTCTATGTGAAAATACTACATTTATATATTTTATAATACAGTGTTTTAATTTTAATTATATACTTTTTTCATTTTAATTATCTACAATTACCTACAGAGACAGCAGAATTGTGAGGAACTAAAATCTCCGGCGTGACACTGACTGGCTTTGAATCCAGATGCTTCCACTTAGTTTTCTAAACTCGAGCAAGCTCCTTAATTTTTCTATGCCTCAATTTCCTCCTCTGGAAATTAAGAATAGCAAAATAGTACTTGTTATAGTTTTTGTGAGCATTAATGTGATAATTCATATAAACATGGTGAACCTAAGACATAAGTCTCTGTACCCATGTATACACACACACATTCATAAATGGTCTAAACAAAATAAAGTTGCGTTAAGTATATAGAGTGATAGACTGGGATGTTGATATTTTGGATCAGATGTTCAGAAAAGGCCTTTGAGAAAAATTTAAAAAAACACCTTTATGTGTGAGGAAGTAAGCCATGCATAGGTCTTGGCAAAGACCATTCTAGGCAGAGTGTTCCAAGAAGACAGACCCAGAGTTAGAAAAATGTTGAGGGCCATGTCATTACAGGAAAATGGATACAAGAATTAGTATAGGTTGTGAGATTTGCCTGAGACCAAAGCAGAACAAGCCCACCAGGCAGTCTCTTGCTTCTCAAATCAGCAAACCTCTGAAGGATGTGACACTACTTACTGATGAAAAACTGTGCCAAGGTAGCCTGAGCAAGTGTTGTTGTCTCAAATGCAGCTACTCCATCAGCAGGATGTTTTTCTCCATGGAATACTATAAATAAACATTGAATTAAACATTTTATGTCATTATAAAAACTAAATCATTCTAATTTTGCAACATGGTTCCCAAATTTTTCTATGAGTGGTTTCCAGAAACACCAATCTTTCTTTTGTAGGTTAGAACATTAAGTTCTCACATGAAATAAGATGCCCAGAAAAGAACTTGCTATATCATGTGACTCACAACTTATAATCCTTGGGTATTTATAATTACATTGAAAAAAGTCATTATTTCTAGGACTAGAATAGTATCTGAAATATAAATCATTGTATATATTCGATACTATCCAATGTACCTTAATTTTGTGCCATTTAACTAATTTTGTATTAAGAAAGAACATGATCATAATTTGACTCATTTATTCTAAGAAAGTAAATTAAAATTCAGTGTTGAGTTTAGAAGTGAGTTGGTGAATGTTGATTTTAGCTTTCTTTTGAGCTTTTCTGTCTCAAAAGCCAGTCAGTGTTTTGCATTTTGGTCATTTTTCTTTTGCTGAGATAATGAGGGTGGGGACTCTTTACAACTTCAGGCAATTGCTTTGAGCTCCAAGCACTTTGAAAAGATTATCCCCATTGATATTCTCTTCATTTTTTTTGGAGAGAAATGTTGCCTTCCCTTGAGTGTAAAATGGACAGCTATTGAATAGAAACTGCTTTTGTCTAGCAGATAGAATGGTATTAAATATTCTCATCTCAGACACATATGTGCAACATTAGAAAGCCCTCTAAGATGATTGGGAGCCTCATTACACTGACGTGTTAATTCTGTTTGAAACTGCAAAGTTAGACTTGGTATATTTTGCCTGAAAAATATCTTTGAAAGGTTAGAGCCTTAATGTGTTGTTTAAGCCAGCCAACTTGGTGATGAACAAGTTAATTATCCTGGGGATAAAAATGAGGGGGGGATGGCATTATTTCTGCCAGCAATAAGTTGAAAAATATACGAGTGAACTATTTGGAGGCCTGCCCACTCAGTAGAACTTAGCTGGTCAGGGACCTGTCTCTCCTGTGTGAGCTCATCAAAGACTTTTCTTTGATTTAAAAATGTTATGAATTGCTAAAATTTGATGAAATCACATAAAAAATGTAAGTTTTATATCAGTTGACTCCACATGCATTATGTTGTTGTTTCAGAGAGGATCAGCGAGTAAAAATTTCAACTCAAATGACTTATCCATCATTAAAACATGCCTCTGTGGTAGAGGGATTCAAATATACATACATACATATATATATGTATATATATACATATATATATACACACTAATATATATATATATATTCAGTGCTACAGTTCTATCTAGTGTCTGGCCTAAATACAAGAGCTTCATCTGCTGACTAGCTTTCTCCTGCAGACAATCAGATAGACACTAAAACCTTTTGAAGGTCATCATCTCCTTCATTTTCTGAAATCATCCCTTGAAGTTCAACAGCTTAGCAAGTCTCTGTTGCTTTTGTGTTCCTTGCTGTGTTATACATACATAAAAAAGGAATATTGCTTTCATTCAGAGAAGGTAATAAAATTCTGTGATTGAGGAAACTAGGTTATCGTCAAATAACCCTCTTATTTATGCTATTCAGGCTGCCTGTCTTCAGGATTTCACAAGTATTGATCAATTTCAGGTCAATTGGATGTGTGAAATAGAAATGGCATGCTATAAGCTCATGATTATATCCTGTGGTCTGAAACAGTGAATTTGATTACATGACATGTGGCTGTACCCTCTTTGGTCTTATTGCCTGTACACTTGAAATACATCTACCTGTGCCAGCTCTAAGAGCCAATTCTATTCCCTGGGAGATAACCTTGATATAATTCTAGCCATTTCCTCAGAGCATTAGAAATTATAAACTCATACTGCCTTCATCCCTTGAACTGTTTAATTCCAGTCCCAATATCATCATTAAAGATCCTGGGCAGGCTTCCATATAGTACTGGAATGGAGAAATTGCAATGAGTGTGGGATTTGCTGAAAGATGTCTAGCTATTTTGCCTCTATATCCAAGAGCACCCCTCAGAACTCCAATATTTTGTGGCTTCTTAGCTATGAAAACTAGAGCCAGTGAGATTTTCCAAGATCATCACAACTTTCAGGAAATAAGACAAGATAAGAACATTCCAATCTACAGGTCTGGCCACTTTTACTTGGAACCACCACCTTCGTTAAGTTAGACTTTAATTATGATGAAAAAACTTGAAAGACTATCTTTTGGCTCCTTTACATTAAGATGGACTGTTATAGGTGCTTTGAGAAAAGCAACCATAAAATTACATGAAAGCTCTCCTTTTTGTGTGCTTTTTTCTAATTTATAAAACTTATTTTGTTCATTTGCTGCACTCTGTTGTTATTTGTATTCCATTTGTACAGATGCTAGCAGATCAATACGTGTGTGTTTATTGATAGATAACTTCAGAGAAAACATTTTTGAGGGCCTTTGACTCTGGTCAATATCACTACTTTTCACAAGTATGCCAGGTGATATCTGAGTTCTCACTAAACTCTTAAATTAAATTTGAGCACATTTTTCAGCAACTTTGCTTCACCTTTAAAGGAGAACTTTGGCTTCTTGCACTAGTAGTGTATCAGGAAATTAACTCTACTCTTATGAGTAAAACAGATTTTATCTTTTTCCATAGATTGAAGAGTTTCATAACTTGCTAGTTGAAGAATAAGGCTTGAAGATGCTGATTTGCAACTGACAGCCAGTGTATTGAGTATTAATTATGTTTTTTAAGAACATTAAATAAGTACATATATACTTTAGGTGAAAAATTACATATATATTTTAGGTGAAAAATAAGAACAATAAATAAGTACATATATATTTTAGGTGAAAAATTAGGAAAAAAATTGCAAAAAGTCTGAGGAGCCAAGAGGGCGAGGCTACCTTATGACTGAAGGTCTCTAAGTTTCAGAATCGCACCCAGGTAGAAGGATAAGGCAGTGAGCACCGTGAGCCTTGGTTACCTTCCATTGTCCTCCTTTGGACTCAGGTAGCCAGTCAGTCCCACTGCTGTTTCAGCAGACCACCTCATTACCACCTGACTGAGGTCCAGTGCAGAGACCCACAGGTCCTGGGACATGGGGCCGGCCAGAAAGGCAGCGCTCAATTGCCTGTCACAGCATGGTGGAGACCTGGTGCTAAGCCATTCGTAGGCAACCTGTTCCCTGGGTCCAGTTTTATAGGGAGCAGAGCAGCTTGCTTGCTGCATTCTACTGAAAGTCAGCCCTTGACCCAAGGGTTCCGCCCCCACCATTTAAAAAAAATTAAATTATATGTCTTTAAAAAGAAAAAATTCAGTTGATGATCTGCAGGTTTTAGTGTAATGATACGTGCTGAAAAAAAATCACAAAAATCAATAGCTTAACACTATCAATGTTTATTTCTCACCCACATCAATCCAGCATGAGAAGGGCTCTGCTCCATACAGTCTCTCGGTGGCCCAGGCTGGCAAAGTCTCTTCCATTTTCAATGTGCAGCTTCAAAGGTTGGTCACTTTGAGCATCAACATCTAGCCGGGAGACAGAATAAGGGAGGAAAGAAAGAGAAAGCCCTTCGTCATCACCATTGCACAAATGTAAAATAAACATTTTCTATTGTCAAGACAAAAGGCACCCAGCTATTATCCACTTTATTCAGTTTGTTTTATAGCCCTGCCAGCTAAAAGGAGGTCTGAGAACTGTATTCTCTGGCATAGCAACCATTTTCCAACAACAACTCTACTCTGCATCTTTGGTGGAGAGCTAGCTATGTCTATCGATACAAGTAAATTGTTACTATATCAGCTACAAGTCAAGGGTTGCAATCAATGGAAGCTGACTCGGCTATCTCAGTTAAGAAAGAAATAGATTAGAAGAACGTGATGCAATTTGCAGAATCCAAAAAAGTTTCAACTGAGGGGCCCAGCTTAAGAAAATATTGGAATTATAGTTCTAGGGATAAATAAAAGGAATTGAATGAATGATGATGGTCTTCAGGGTGCCATCAAGATAAGATGGCTTCAGCCACTTGCAGCCCAGCTGTTATTACACTCAAGATTCAGATTAAAGGAAAGAACATTGGACTAGTAGGACATTTTCCTTCCTCTTGACCAGTGGAGGCTGGGGACACGCTCTTTGACAGTCCTCCAAAAATATTACCTGATAAGACATGGGAAGACCTCCCAAAGTCAAAACAAAAAACAAGCAATGTCAAACAAAAAGGGATAGAAGAAGATAGGCTTGTCAAACCATATATACACTTTAGAAAAATCAAATATTCCAGACTACTTTTTTTTTTAATCTGCACTCCCACGTTGATTGCAGCACTATTCACAATAGTCAGGATATAGAATCAACCTAAGTGTCCATCAATGAATGAATGAATAAAGAAAATGTGGTATATTTACACAGAAGAATATCCTTCAGTCATAAAAGGAATAAAATTCTGTCATTTGCAACAACGTGAATAAAACTGGAGGTCATTATGCTAAGTTAAATGAGCCAGGCACTGAAAGACAAATATCACATGTTGTCACTCGTATGTGGGTGCATAAAAAGTGGATCTCATTGAGGTAGAGTAGAATGGTGGTTACCAGAGACTGGAAAGGAGAGTGGATAAAGGGATTGGTTAATAGGTGTAAAAATACAATTAGATAAAAGAAACAAAATCTACTGTTAGGTATCACAACAGGGTGACTATAATTAATAATAACTTATTGTATATTTCAAAGTAACTAGAAGAAAAGATTCAGAATGTTCCCAGAACAAAGAAATGATAAATGTTTAAGGTGACAGAAATCCCAGTTATCTAGATTTGACTAGTATACATTATATACTTTATCAAAATATCACATTACCCCAGAAACATACACAACTATTATGTATCCATAACAATTTTAAAGAAAGATACTTGAGGATGGCTAGGCATCATGGGCAGCCGTGACTTAGTGAGGGTATCTACTAATAGCAAGGCACCATGTTAAGCTCTTCGTTTAATACCTGATTTAATAGTACTCCTTTTTTTCTTTGAATTTTTTATTTTATAATTGTGGGGTACAGTTAAGGATTTGGTTTTCAAATATACATTGTTCAGGCACCCTTGTTGATTTGGGGTGCCTCCCCATCCTCAGACAGATATTGACTACTGTTAGTCCCACCTCCTTTCCCCTCCTTACCCTCCCCCATAGTTTCCCACTACTGTCAGTCCTTTTCTTATAGTATTATGATAGATGTTCAAGGTCCACTATATGAGTGAGAACATGTGATACTCAGATCTTTGTTTCTGTGAGAGATCACCCAATATTATAGACTCTAGTTCCATCCAGGTTGCTGCGAAATTCATAATTTTGTTCTTTTTTATGGCGGCATAGTATTCCATCGTGTATATGTACCACATTTTTAAAATCCAGTCCTCTTTTGATGGACAGCATGGAGGGTTCCAGGTTCTTGCTGTTGTGAACAATGCTGCAATAAACATTCGTGTGCAGGTATCTTTTTGATAGAGTGATTTGAGTTCTTCAGGGTATATTCCCAGTAGGGGAATTGCAGGGTCATATGGGAGGTCGATATTTAGAGTTTTTAGGAATCACCACACTGCTTTCCACAGAGGTTGAACTAACTTACACTCCCACCAGCAGTGTAGTAGTGTTCCCTTTTCACCACATCCTCTCCAGCATCTGTTATTTTTTGAGTTATTGATAATGGCCATTCTGACTGGAGTTAGGTGGTACTCAATGTAGTTTTAATTTGCATCTCCTCGATGATTAGTGAGGTTGAACATTTCTTCATGTGTCTGTTGGCCGCTCGGATGTCTTCCTTTGAGAAGTGTCTGTTCATATATTTTGCCCACTTTATAATGGGCATGTTTGTTTTTTTCTTTTAAGCGTGTTGGAGTTCCTTGTAGATCCAAGATGTTAGTCCGTTGTCAGACCTGGAGTTGGCAAATACTTTTTCCCAGTCTGTGGGCTGTCTCCCTGCTCCCTTAATGGTTTCATTGACTTTGCAAAAACTTGTCAGTTTGATGAGGTCCCACTTGTCTATCTTATCTCTTATGACCCGTGCATTTCAGGTATTGCTCAGGAATTGGATGCCAGTTCCAATTTCCATAAGGGTGTGTCCTGCATTTTCTAAGGTTCTTATGGTTTGAGGTTTTACATTTAGGTCTCTGATCCATTTAGAGTTAATTTTTGTGTATGGGGATAGATAGGGAACTTGTTTGAGTCTTCTGCTTGTGGTCAGCCAGTTTTCCCAGCACCATTTACTGAATAGGTTCTCCTCTCCCCCCGTGGTGGGTGGTGGAGGCTTTGTCAAAGATGAGATGGTTGAGAAATTGAGGTTTTGCTTCTGGAATCTCAATTCTATTCCTTTGGTGTATATGCCTGTTCCTGTACCAATATCAAGCTGTTTTGATTATTGTAGCTTTATAATAAAGTTTGAAGTCTGGTAATGTGATACCTCCTGCTTTTTTTTTTCTGAGGATTGTTCTGGCTATTCTTGATCATTTGTGTTTCCATATGAATTCCTGTATTGTTTTTTCTTGCTCTGAGAAGAATGTTGCTGGTAATTTGATGGGTATTGCATTAAATCTGTAGATTGCCTTAGGTAGGATGGACATCTTTACAACATTGATTCTTATAGTCCATGAGTATGGGATATTTTGTCACTTTGTGTCATCTTTGATTTCTTTGAGCAATGTTTTGTTGTTTTCATTGTAAAGGTCTTTCACGTTTCTGGTTAGGAAGATGCCAAGGTATTTCATTTTTGTGTGGCTATTTTGAATGGAATTGTGCTTTTTATTTGGGTTTCTGTTTGTTTATTATTGGTGTAAAGAAATGCTATTGTCTTTTGCACATTTATTTTATACCCTGAGACTTTGCCAAAGTCCTTTATCAGTGTAAGGAGGTTTTTGACAGATTCTCTTGGGCTTTCAAGGTACACAATCATGTCATTTGCAAAGAGAGATAACTTGACTTCCTCTTTATCTATTTGGATACCCCTCAACATTATTAATCATCAGAGAAATACAATTGAAAACCACATGAGATATTATCTTACAACAGTCAGAATGGTTATTATTTTTATTCTATTTTTTACTGACACTCATCTCTTTCCAAGGTCTTGTCTTTTTAAATTTATCTTGGTGCCTTTAATGTTTCCTACCTCCAACTCTCTCATTGCCTCATTTTAAAGCAAACAAAAGCACATCAGAAGCAGACTTCCTGAAGGGTGAAAGAGTGAGAATCCCCATTCTATGAGAATAATGGGGATGCTTAGCTCTAAGAAGAGAGCTGACTTGAAAGCTGCCGGCACATAAACAAGTTCTCATATAAAAGGAAAGCTAGTGTGCTCTAATGAGGTCCCTAAGAATGAACCAGAACCACAGCAAGCAGTGGAGGAAGAAAACCTGCAAGTGTCCTATGTCCTATATCATGCCTTCATATGGTGAGACTTTAGCAACACCTGAATATTTCTTGAGATTTTATTTTTAAATATCCGAATCACAAGTACTATGCTCAAGAGACTACTGTGTCCTCACCTTCGCCTCCTAGAGTTATTGTCTGGGTATCTGCAAAGGGATTTTGGGCAAGTTAAAAAAAATCGTATTTTCTATCTCTATAAGATGGTGCTACAGTAGTAGATATGGGATAAGATCATTTTGAGGAGTAAATGAGATAATTTACATATATTTCATTGCACAGTGCCTGTTATAAAGTGCTTACTATTTGTGATAAAAGAGCTCAGAGAATGCCACCCCAAATAATGGCACTTTGGTCGACTGACTACTTTGAACAGGGACCCCCTGGGGAAGAGCAGATGCAGACAGAGGCTTTCCTTAAAGTCCTTCAACTGCCTAAGGAGAAATCCTCCTAAAGGAACTCAGTGGGCATAAATCCCCTCTTGGGGAAGCTTATCAACCAGAGATTATGGGAAAGGTGATTGAAGGTTGACACCACACCCAGACAGCCTCACCTATTCTTCTGGGGGATGCACAGTGACCACTTTTATTACATGAGAGACTTTTTATCTGCATAGCAAGGCAATCTTTTTTTTTGCAAGCCCATGCTTTTTATTTTTAGATTATTGTACACATTATGAAAGGTTTACTCTCAATTTTTTTTTTAATTATAAAGAAGTGGGGTACAATTCAGGGTTAGGTATACAACGTTGATTATGCAGGTACCCTTGTTGATGAGGTGTGCCCCTCCCTCCCCTAGCAGTTTCTCTCAAATGTCAATCCTACCCCCCAACAGTTTCCCACTACTGCCAATCCCTTTCTTATAGTATTATGATAATTGTTCAAGGTCCGCTTATAAGTGAGAACATATGGTACTCTGTTATTTGTTTCTGTGATAGATCACTGAGTATGATCAACTCTAAGTCCATCCAAGTTGCTGAGAAGTCCATGTTTGTCTTTCTTTATGGTTGCATAATATTCCATTGTGTATACGTACCACATTTTTAAAATCCGGTCCAGCTTCGGTGGGCAGCATGGTTGGTTCCATGTTTTTGCTATTGTGAATAGAGCTGCAACACACATACATGTGCAGGTATATTTTTTGTAGAATGATTTGAGTTCCTCCAGGTATGTTCCCAATAGGGGGATTGCTGGGTCATATGGAAGGTCAATTTCTAGTTCTTTCGGACATCGCCACACTGAGCAACACAATCTTTATTCACCATACATTTCCTTCCCTCACCTCCCACAAGTTGCATCGTCACCCTTTCCCCAGAAGACCCAAGCCCCCATTCCTTTCTGTAGCTCAGGATGGCATGTAAGCTTCAGTCATCTGACCCTTCTGAGAATCCCATATTTCACAGAACTTTCCTTCATATGTATGTAATTAAATATAGCTTTTCTCTTATTAATCTATCTCATGCCTATTTAATTCACAGTCCAGCCAAAGAACCTAAAAGAATGAAGGAAAGCCATTTTTTATTCCCCCACAATGATTATTATTATAAAGTTTCAATGGAAAAATCATTTTACACAGGTCTAAGAGCTGAATCTGATGACTAAGTTTCCTTAAGGCACCGCATTATGCCATGCCCATTAAGCTAAGCCTTCAAATTTGCTGGGACTGGAGAGCAGGGCTTAGAGGGATTTCAGCTAAAACCTTTGTTCTCTGAATCTTTGTCTGGAAGGCTCAAGACATCTTCCCACTTGATATAAATTGTCTGACATCGGATTCTGCCTAAACCCAGAAACCTATATGCATACAATTTAACTATATTAATTAAATATTACATTAACATCAATTCTTAATTTTAGCTTAAAGTTATTGCACATGGAATTTTTAGAAAGAACAAATACTATTTTCCTCATGAATTATATTACATGTATGTAAATCATTATCAGAAAGGGAACATGGAAACTGTGAGGTAATTTGCAATTACATATAATTGTGTGGCTATGAAAAAGTTTTCACATAAGAATGGTGAAAATATAGAAAGGGGATTCTGCTACAGAATTGTAATAGAGTATCTAAAATTTGATGTACACAAGAAAACCAAAATAAAAAAGGTAAATAATCTCAATAGGTATCAGTTCCTTTGGGGCATACAGTCATAAATAAAGTCATATTACTGAAGGAAGGCTTTCATTGAAACACAGCTTGTAATACCAGCACTTTGGAAGGCTGAGGCGAATGGATTGCCTGAGCCTGCGGGTTCAAGAGCAGCCCAGGCCACTCGGCAAGACCTCGTCTCTACAATAAATCAAAAATAAGCTGGGCGTCTGGTTACTTAGAAGGTAGAGGCGGAAGGATTGTAGGTGCCTGGAGTGGCCATGAGTGTACCACTGCACTCCAGCCTGGGTGACAGAGTGAGACTCCAACTCAAAAAAAAAAAAAAAAAAAAAGAAAAAGAAACACATGCTACTGGGCACATATACTCAGGTGAGTGTCTCATCTTGGTTAGGTCTCTTTCTGCAATATGCAAATAGGTTGACGGAAGGAATACAATATTCCGAGAAAGTGGCATATTTGGGAAAGACTCTTTTCACATGGAAATATACTTTGTTCTATAATTTCTCTGTCTCTGATTTAAGTTTTAATAATGTATGAGAAACTAAAAATATTAAGAACAGTGTAAAATACTGAGAACATGTAATGTGAACTGTTTCTCTTAAATGTGCTATTCATCCTTCAAACAGACCTAATTTAGAATCATTATGTTATAAATGAAAATAATATAATAAACAAAACTGAGTTTGTATTTAGCCAAAACGTGGATGGTACAGATGGCTCTTGGACAACTTTTCAAATATTGATAGAATGTTTATAATTAGACTGCCTCAATCTGTCTAGGAATTGTTAGTCTATTTTCCTGAACTTTTCAGACATTTAATTTTAAGTTATCCGATAGACCTGTGACATTATTATTAAAAGATAATTATAGTTTCAAATAGCTAGAAGGAGGATATTGAATGTTCCCAACACAAAGAAACAATAAATATTTGAGACGATGAATATGCTAATTACCCTGATCTGAACTACACACTATACGTATGGAAATGTCACTATGTAACCATAAATGTGTGCAATTATTATTTGCCAATTAAAAAATAAAATTAAGATACACTTTCAAAAGTTAAATGAAATGTACAGACCACATTTCCTGTTGTTAAATACCATTTTTTTTTTTTTTGAGTTGGAGTCTCATTCTGTCACCCAGACTGGAGTGCAGTGGCCGCTCCCGGCCACCGCAGCCTCAACCTGCTGGGCTCCGGCGATCCTTCCGCCTCCGCCTTCTGAGTAGCCGGAATTACAGGCGCGCGCTACCACGCCCGGCTGATTTTTTTTAATTTATTGTAGAGATGAGATCTCGCCAAGTTGCCCAGGCGGGTCTCGAACCCGCGGGCTCAGGCGATCCACTCACCTCAGCCTCCCAAAGGCGCGGGATTACAGGCTGAGCCACCGAGCCCGGCGTTAAATACCATTCTTAACAGCTGGTTATAGAATGCTACTGTATACATTCCAAAATTGCAGAGATTACAACCGTAAACATTTATATATTGCTTATGGTACATGAAGGCTGTGGCAAGTGCAGCTGTACCTTCATGTGTTTTCTCTTTCCTGACCCCAGGCTAATGGGCCAGCTCCATGGCTGGGCATATAAAAAGCAGGAAGATCAGGTGAGTGAGAGGAACAAGTGAACAAAATGTATTCTATTATGAATACATTCATTTCTCCTCCTGTGCGTGCGTGGGTATACACACACACACACACATTAAGACTTCAGGAACTTGCATCTAACTCAGATCTGGTAAAACGTGCCAAGATTCCTAAGAAGACAGGTTATCTGGGTCCACACTACTGATAGAAGCAACCAACACACAAAAACACAAAGACAGAGCAACTCCAATAAACCAGCCCACTCAAAGAAGAGAAGAATGGAAATCCCATCGGATAAAAGATAGAAAGGCTTCTTATCCTGATGATGGCAGGTACACTTTCATCAGGCCATATTTTTCTCCCTGGAATACATCCCTGGTTCATTATTTTCTGAACTCCTGGATCCACAATGAAAAAGACTCACAGCTGATACAAACACTGGGAAGTAGATCTTCCTTGGGAGAAATAGGCAGCTTATCCAGCCTGCTCCCTGACCTAGAAGGCAGGGTGTCCAAAGATCATTTTGCAACTCTAGAAATTATTTCCTTTTTTCTCACCCAAGTTAATGGCACTTTTGACAATACAAATCTCTCTCTTTAAAAAAAGCCTTGATAATATCACATTACCAGACTTCAAACTTTACTATAAAGCTACAATAATCAAAACAGCTTGGTATTGGTACAGGAACAGGCATATAGACCAATGGAATAGAATTGAGATTCCAGAAGCAAAACCTCAATTTCTCAACCAACTCAT
>CAUYQG010134377.1:0-39852 GCA_963574415.1 Tarsius wallacei | reverse complement strand
TTGTTTTTTTGTTTCTGAGTCAGTTCACCTAGGATGAGGATATCCAGCTCCATCCATGGTGCTGCAAAAGACATGTCTTCATTCTTTTTTATGGCTGTGTAGTATTCTGTGGTGTATATATACCACATTTTCTTTATCCAGTCAATTGTTGGTGGGCACGTAGGTTGGTTCCATGATTTTGCTATTGTGAAAAGTGCTGCAATGAACATATGAGTACAGATATCTTTTTTATACATTGACTTCTTTGCGTTTGGTTAGATCCCTAGAAGTGGGTTTGCTGGGTCAAATGGTAATTCAATTTTTAGTTCTTTGAGAAATCTCTAGACTGTTTTCCATAGAGGCTGAACTAGTTTAAAATCTCACCAACATTGGACAAGTGTTCCCTTTTCTCTACAACTGTGCTAACATCTGTTGTTCTTTAACCTTCTAATAATAGCCATTCTGACTGGTGTGGGGTGATATATCATTGTGGTTTTAATTTGCATTTCTCTGATGATTAGTGATGTTGAGCATTTTTCATGTTTGTTGGCCTCTTGTGTGTCTTTTTTTGAGAACTATCTATTCATATTCTTTGCCCACTTTTTGATGGGGTTGTTTTTGTGTATGTGTGTTGAGTTTGTTGAGTTCCTTGTAGATTCTGAATATTAGCTCTTTGAGGCATAATTTGCAAATATTTTCTCCCATTCAGTAGGTTTTCTGTTCACTCTGTTTATTATTATTATTATTATTATTATTAGTAGTAGTAGTAGTAGTAGTAGTAGTAGTACTGTGCAGAAGCTTTTTAGTTTAATTAAGTCCCATTTGTCTATTTTAGTTTTTGTTGCAATTGTTTTTGGGGTCTGTGTCATAAATTCTTTTCCTAGGTCAATGTCCAACAGAGTGTTTCCTAGGTTTTCTTCTAGGATTTTTATAGTTTCAATTCTTACATTTAAGTCTTTGATTTATCTTGAGTTTATCTGCGTATATGTTGAAATCAGGGATCCAGTTTCATTCTTCTGCATATGGCTAGCCAATTTTCCCACCATCACTTATTGAATAGGGTGTCTTTCCTTGTTGTTCATTTTTGTCAGCTCTGTCAAATATCAGTTGTTTGTAGAAATGTGGTTTTATTTCTGGATTCTATATCCTGCTCCTTTGTTCAATCTGTCTATTCTTGTACCAGTACCACACTGTTTCAGTTACTATAGCCTTACAGTAAAATTTGAATTCAGGCCGTGTGATCCTTCCGCAATTGTTCTTTTTGCTAGAACTGCTTTAGCCATTTGGGCTCCTTTTTGACTGATATAAACTTTAGTTTTTATTTCTCTACTACTGTGAAGAAAAAGTTGGCATTTTAAATGGGATTGCATTGAATCTGTAGACTGCTTTGGGCAGTATGGTCATTTTAACAATATTGATTCTCTCAGTTCATGAACATGGGATGTTTTTCCATTTGTTTGTGTCAGCTATAATTCCTTTTGTCACTGTTTTGTAGTTCTCCCTGTAGAGGCCTTTCACTTCTTTATTTAGGTGTATTCCTAGGTATTTTTTAATGTTTTTAATTTTGCTTCACTTTTAAAAATATGAAATAATAATAGTAGTCCACAGGTATGTTGTGAATATTAAATGACAAAATACCTGTTACTCACCCATGATAAGTGTCTACCTGCTCTATCACATAGTAGGCACTCAGTAAATGCTATTATTATTATTTCATCTTCTGTTGATTTCTACTTCTGGCATAGTAACTCAGATATTTGATTTATTATTTATTTTAATTAAACCTACAATGCTCTACTGCTTTTTGCTTTAATTAATTTTCAATTTGTCTAGTCCTTGAATAAATTTATTCTATGCTTATTTTCAGTTCAGTTTTATGATTTGCTATTTTGATTATTCTAGCATTTGGTGAACAATCATAATCTGCTACCTCCATGCTCTTATTTATTTTTAATTCAGATTTTCAAATCTGTTCACGTTCCTCTTCTTACAACCTCAGTTCACACAGAAGCTAATCTAAATCATGTACTTTGCTTTCCATCTGAGATGTGTATGGTGGGCAGAATTCTAAGTTACCCCCCCCCCCAATTTCCTGTTCCCCTGTTGTCCAAACCCTGCATAAGCCCAGGAGTGCAAATTTGGTGTATTTTACTCCTGTGATGAGGTTATGTTGCATGGCACAGGCAGGTAGATGATTTAGATGAACACGACCTAATCTCATGAGCCCTTTAAAACAGAGCCTTCTCTTGGTGGCCACAGAGGTGAATCATCAATTTGAAGCCTGAGAAGAATCTGATATGCTGTTGCTGGCTTGAAGAGGTCACCATGTGGAGAGGAATGTGGGTGGCCTCTAGGAATTGAAATCCACTGACAGCCAGCAAACCCTAGTCCTACAATCACAAGGAACTAAATTCTGCCAACAACAAAAATAAGCTTGGAAGTAGACTTTCCCAGGTACTCCAGAAGAAAACTCAGTCCAGGCAACACCTTGTGATTCTCTTACAAGAGAACTCAAGAGCTAATAAAGGGGTGTTATTTTAAGCCCCTACATTCGTGGTAATCTGTTACACAGCAATAGGAAATTGATGTCATGTGTTTTCCTTGAGGTATTTTGACCCAAATCTGTATTATTACAGATGCAGTCAAATCATGGTTACGTACCAGAACTATTATCAGCCTAAGCCAGCATCTTTTCTGAGTAATGAGAAAGAAAAAATGAGCTTTAATACTGGACTCCCTAACATGGAATAAAATGACTTCCAAGCCATTCACATTTATTTACCTGGCAATATACCTACACTTCAACATGTTTCTGGAATTTTGATTCTAAGATAACCACGTAAAAGAGAATACTCTGTTTGGAATAGCAAATTGTAGAATATGTCCAAAAGTAAGCATTACGTTCTCCCTATAAAAAAAAAAGCCACTGAAAAAGGTTTTAGACAGTTAAATGAATATCTGATCAAGCAAGCTATCAATTCATTAGCCATTTATAAATAAACAATATAGAAAATCATTTAAGAAGTTTTCAAATGAACCCAAGGTCTGGAAGAGGTCATCTATTTCTCCCTTTTTGGAATATAACTACATCTCAGTCTTATAAGCCTCTAAGGCATGAGGTCTTATAATCTCTGTAACAGGATGGTTTTGGGGATACAACCACATTGCTTCTGCTGTTCCCACTTCTTCAAACCTTTATTACTAATGTCAAAGAAACCCGAATATCTTTCTAATATCTCTGTCATGGTCTTTGAGAAGTTGAATTTAGATACTGTTTATTCACTTTAGAATTGCTTTTAAAAGCCCAGATGACATTTCCCCAGAGGCAGAAGATGGAAGAGGGCAATGAAAAGTCCTTCTAGAGTTTGTCTAGTGGAATAAGAGTGTTTAGAAGGAGAAAGGAGAAGAAAATGAGATCACTTTCTTAAAGCTGCTACATGCTCTCTGATATAATGCTCTCCAAAAAGGCTTGTACAGTGAAGTCATTTTGGCTTTGGTGTTATGTTTAGTGAAAGCCATGGATTTGAAGGAGCTTTCTGAATAACTCTATAGTGATATAATGAATAAATCAAACATATCATCAAGAGCAGCACTCTTAATAGCAGGCTTGGAGAGGGGGAAAATGTGCAGATTATATGTTGCTTTATTTCATAGGAGAAATAAAGCAATTATGAAAGCCTCTATTACTCTGATATAAGTTATTTTGCAATGACTCACAGAAACCACAATATGTCAGTCAGGGTTCAATCAGGATAAAGAATCATATAGTAATTTGACGGAATGGTTTAGTATAAGAAATTAATAACTGTAGCAAAAGATTAGTATACTAAGGGAATGGCCAGTAAGAAATGCAGGGAACTCTAAAAATTATAAAAATAGCAAATGGAGCAACCACTGCCCATAAAGCTGAGACAGAGCATCCCAGAAAGAGCTCTCACTCCCCAGGCCGGTTGGAGGTCTTGGCTGTAGCTCGCTGAGTGGCAGAGACGTTCTTCAGTGCTGCACCAGAAGAACTTACTATAACCCACCCCTTAGAGTGCTGGGAAAGCCTTTCACTGGAGATGACTCACCAGAGCCACTTGCTACAAAATTACTCAAGGGGGCTACTTGGAGGAAGCTGCTGGCTAGGGACACCACTGTTTGTCATGCACTGCAGAGTCAGGCACTGGAGATGCTAACCTTACTGCAAGCACCAGATGCTGGAAAAGCCACCTACATTCTAAGAATCTTGTGCTGGAGAAGCCATATGCACTGCAGAAGCCTGGCTCTGGAGTCATGGGGGCTGGGTGCTGGAGAAGTGGTCCATGTACAAGAGCCCACTGATTGGGCACACTGGACCAGCGAGGAAGGCCCTATCTCCTGAAGCATATGTCTAGGGCCCTTTACTGACAAAACTTATCATGTCAACTGACCAAGAGGAAATATGTAAAGGACTCAGATCTGTTTTCACAGATTAGGCACTGAAGGTAGAGTTGGAGTTGAACAATGAATTGGTAAATGGCAAAAAGAGAACATTTTTTAATGCAATTTCTGTACTGGATATAGTGTTTTTTATCTGTGGAGTTCTTTCTGATATCTGTACTTGACTGACTACTTGGAGGTTTCATTCCCTTCCATCACTTCCAATCGTTGAATGTTTACATCTTGGGGATCAATAGATATGATAACTGTGGCTGTGCCCAATACTTCACATTCCCATTTATCAAAAAAGATACCTTTTTTTTCTCTTCTTGAAATTACTCCTGAGTGAGCCTGTATCTCTATCACTCTGAGTTTTCTTCTCCTAGGCAAATATATGCAAGCATTCTGGTGTTAAAGAACATAGAATACACAGTATGATGTTGATCTTGTCCTGATTGATTTGCTGAAGTGATTCTGATTCTCATAAATTGATGCTCTATTACCTTTAACTTTCTTTGCATATGAGGGTGGCCATGTTCCTTCAGATGGTTTTACACAGAGATTCAATGGAGCTGAGGACAGTTGAGCTATTTTCACTTTGAAAGATATAGATCATAGTTTAAATTTTAAACAATTTAAATAAATAAAAGAAAGATATAGATCATAGCTTTAAAAAGCTGTTGCATTTATTGTATTTTGGAAAATACAATATATAAAAATATTAATGGAAATGCTTTTCAGGTGTTTGTTATCTTCAGTGTTAAGTCCCTGGAGACCTTTAAATTTAATCATTTAATGATTTATCTCCCATAGTTAGTCCACAGAGATTTTGGAAACTATTTCATTATAACTTGAACTTGAAGGCATTTTCCATGCTACCAAACATTCATTCACTCAGAAGTTACTCATTCATTCATGCATTGACTCATTTATTATATAAATGTATATTGAGCATATAATTCTCCATGGGTAGTTGTGAGAAGAGGAGTGATTGCAAAAACGCATGACAGATTTCCCATCTGGACAGCACTTCAAAATCAAGAAGGGAACAGACAGTACAATTGCTATAATGCAGAGGAGACTATGATAGCTGTTTTTAAAAATTTCACAATGACAGATTAAAGAGAGACATAAGTCCTAAAATCTATAATCAATTAAAAATAGAGTTTCAGGATCAAAATCAGAAGAGCACAGTGAACTAGAATGTTAGCTCCTTAAGGAAGGAAACTCATCATATTTGTCATCACCTTTCCAGCTCCTGGTCATGGTAGACTACCTCTATATGTTTGATAGCTACCTAGATGCACAAAAGAATTAATGAGTAACCAATTAGCTACACGGAGTTGCAAAAAATGAATGAGAAGAATTGGTTTGTTCTGATTCCATCATTGAATAACTATGAACTTGAAAAAATTACTTGTGCTCGGGGCTCACCAAGACCACCCTCAGGTTTAGTGATTCACTAGAAGGACTCACAGAACTCAGCAAAGCTATTATACTTGGAGTTACAGTTATAACAGCGAAATGATACAGATTTAATGCAGCTATAGAAAAGGGAGGAGCATAGAGTAGGGTCCAGAGGACACCTGGCCCAAGTTTCTAGTTGTCCCCTCCCAGTGGGGCCATGTGAACAGCACTTAGGGAGCATTGCCAACCAGGGAAGTTCACTTGAGCCTTGATGTCTAGGGTTTTTATGGAGGGCCAGTCACATATACATTGCTGACCACCTATGTGGCTAACCTTAGTCTCCAGCCCTATCAAAGGTCAAATCAATAATTTCACATAGCTCAAGTCCCCTACCATAAATCACATTGTTACCATAGATTTGGGCATGGCCCAAAGCCCCCAGGTAAACAAAGACACTTTTAACAGGCAGGACATTTCAAGGGCTTATAGGTGATCTCCCAGGAGCATAGAAAGGCCCAAAACTTTCTTTGAAATGTGCAGAGTGTGAACAACCCAGAGTTAATCCTTTACTGTTCATCATTTAACTTCTGTCCTTGCCTGGTTGTCTTCATCTATAAATGGAGGCAAAGACAAGATGGACCAAGATAATTCCTAGCTTTAAAATGCAACAAGGATGTACATTTTTAATTAAGAACACAGAAGTAGAGTACGTTTTAAAGACATTCTAATTCAATGAATGTTTAATAAACATGAGTGTAAAGCAAGGACACAGTTTTGTATATTTCTTACAATCAGGTAATCGTTTTCTTTATCTTTGCATTCAGCTTGTAGAGAAAAATGGTGTTTTTCAAGTCACACTCCTACCCCTTCTGGCCCTTCTACCCTGACTGGAATCCCCACCCAAATCTCTGGAAAATGAGTGCCTCTCAGGAGACTTTGAAAATTAGTTCAGGCTAATTGCTGCTGGATAAGTAGTGTTTAGCAGCTGTTTAAAATAAGAAAAAAAGAGAGATGGGGTTATATTGCAGCAAGAAGAATTTAGGTTCAATTTAAGGACAATTTGCTAACTAAGAAGAACATGAAAAACTAAAATAGTTATCAAGGTTTAAAGTCACATCTAGAAAAAAATCAGAAAGTGTATTTCTTTATCTTTCTGGGTAGTTTAAGTTTAGATCTGACCTTACAAGGAAGCTGTTTTTGTTGTAACACCCCTAAGCTCAGAAATTAAACCATATCCAAAATAAACCTGACAGCTCAGACTCCAAAAGCAGATTAGAATGTTTTAGTAGACAGAACATATTTATGGCACTTCATTTTAAGCTTCAGTTGAAGGTGGATTAATTCTGGAGTATTGTATGGGGTTACTTGGGATGAGAAATGCTAGAACATAGAGTTATGTTTTGAGCAAGGATTCCAGCTCCCTGTAGGAGTAGGCTTCTGCTCACAGGAAGCTGAAATGAATTTAAAAGCCACAATTACCACACCATCAGAGAAATAAATTTTCTATCCAAAAAGCAGAGAAATTGGTACCTAGTTGAACAGCTAAACTTGATTCAGCATTAAACAAGGCCAATTAATATCCACTAATGTTGCAACTACTTCCTGTTGATTGGTACTTCCTTCAATGGTTTTGTAGAATGGTATCTTTACAAACGGCATAGGAGGCTATCCTATGGAATCATTATTCCTAGAGTAGACTAGGGCAATGTATCACTTAAAATCATCATGGAAAGTGAGATGTGATGGCTATTTCACAGTTTGTATAGTTTTAGAACGATCTCATTCAAGAGTTCATTTATTACCAAAATGAGAGAAAGAATTACAGAATCTCAACAGGGAAGAACTCCCCTAAGTTTGAGCAAAATTAGCATTAAATTCACTAAAGTTCAGGATTCAAACACTGATCTTCAAAGATGCATGGAGGAAGTAACAGCAAATGTATTCTTAATATGAGTTAGTTGGCTGATTTTTAAGAAGCTTGCACCCATCTTAGCAGTCAAATGAAGTGAGTGTGGTAATTTGAGGATCAGAAAGTTTTCTGGGTTACCCTTATCTGTGTGCTCTCTTGAATCCAATTATCAGCAGCATCAGCACTGCATCTGGAAGGTTGTTAGAGATGCAAGATCAGGTTCCAGGGCAGACCTGCAGGATTCAAATCTGCATTCTCACCAGCTCCTTGGCGTGATTCATATGCCCATTCAAGTTTGAGAATCACCACTTGCAAACTGGCCAGGTGCCTGTTGTTGTAAATAAAGTTTTATGAGTCAAGCTTTTGCATTTACCTATTGTCTCTGGCATCTTTTGTGCAACCCTGGCGAGACTGTACTCATGTCAGAGACCATATGGATCACAAAGCCTAAAATATTTACTGTCTAGAAATGTTTGCCAATGGCTGTGAGTATAGAATGTTGTTTCTTAGCTTTGTTGAGATCGAAAGGAAACTGCCCCTTATTATATGCAGTAACATAGGCTTTAAGATGCAAGATTTTCATACCTTTTATACTAGAAGCACTACTTAGTTTCCCTTTTTTAAATTTTCGATCTTTCTTTTTTTTTTCACTTTATTTTAGAGATGTGAGGTACAAATCAGGGTTAGGTACAAAAGTAATCTGTGTGCTGGTGAAGTTTGGGCATCCAACAGGTCCTTACTACGTTTCTTCTTTTACAAAGATTTCAAGATAAATGGAAGAAAAGGGACTCAAAATAGAGAGTTTTTAAATTAAAAATTACATAAAAATAATCTATGTCAGTCATTTTATTTTCTAGATTAGAGTGAAAGGTATTAAATAGACCACATTTTACACCTTTAGAAAATCTCCTGGAATGCTGTGCATGCAGTGTCATGCATATAGTCTCTGTTCCTCCTCCAAACCCTGGGATTTAAATGCTAGAGCTACCCACTACAGCAGTCAACTTGTATTGTTCTTATTTTCTGGTAATTTTTTGAATGTAAAGATGATAAGCTGCTTAAAGGTATTTTATTGATGTTCTCTGAGTAGCCCTCTTTAATACTTGCCAGACCCCAAATAAAATTCAGCATATGATTCTTGGTTAAGAGAGCAGGACCTTGTATGGCTATTTCTGGCCCCTAACTATAACAAATAGTAAAGAAAGATTTGTCATATGAGTCCTTTGCAAAAAAAAAAAAACCATAAATTTAGAAAGCATAAAACAAAAGTTTAAAAGACCCCAAATTTCACCATCAGTGCACTATAGGAAATGTGATCTTCAAAAAGAAAATGGCCCTTAGAACAGGTCTTCCATTCCTGTTGGAGGTACACAATACCTTTGTGACTGTTCATCTTTTTTCCAACACACATTTGTCCTGCTGCTTTTTGGAGACTGTGTCAGATCTTCCACCTCATCAGCATTTATGAATATGTATTGTTTGTTAGCTACCAATATACAAAAAAGGAGAAAAATGTGTTATTTCAAAGAATGTTGACATTAACTCAGTCTCAGGACTTTATCCAGACACCAAATGCTCTGGGCAGCCAGATTGTATCCTGATCTTAAGAGTGGAAAACAAAATGTATTAGTTTTGATTTCTTTGTGCCTTTATGCCTGACAGTCAATAGAGGGCTATACAGGAGAAAAGGTCTGGATAGGAAAAATAAAACACAATAGCTATCCTCCCTGACACTAGGATTAGCAGCAGGCCTACTGCCCCAAATATTTAGCCCCTACCACAAATGAAAGTCATATCCTCCTTTAGTACTGAAGGCATTTTAGCAAATACCCATTTGTTGCAAGACTTGTATAATGTGAAGCAAGTAGATGTATCTCCTGCCTTTGGAAAATGACTTTATGGAAATATCATTTATTTATTACATTCAACAAATATCTACTGAGTTCCTCCTATGCTAGGTGCTGCTCTATAAGCTGGGAACATAGTAGAGATGAAAGCAAACACAAATTAATAATCCAACAGAGCTTACACTTTAGTGTGAGAGAAAAAGAATACAGAATAAGTTGAGTGTATACAGGGAGTAATAAGTAACAAGGAAATACCTATAGAGTATGTTAAATGCAAAGGAGTGATATTAAGGGAGGGGTTAGAGTCTGTCATGGGGGCTCAGGGAAGTCTCCCTGGGAAAGTAGATGCCTGGAGCCTACTACCTAAGACCTTGCTGTGGAGATGACTGATGCAGGAATGGATGTGTGAGCTTCTCTGGTCCACAAATATGACAAGAAAGTAAGTGCAGCTAGGAGTGGAGGGCAAGGCATCACACATTGGCACTGGGTGCTAGTATCAGCTAGAGCATTAGCCAAGGAGCAAGTGTCTGTGTCAGGTTTGCAAATCTTTATGATGTCATAGAGAAAGTCAGATTGGAGAAGCTCCTTGAAGAGAAGGCTAATGTAATCTGATCGCACTGTAGTGTTTCTCTGGAATAATGATTTTCTCAGGACAAGCAGAGTGCCCTTCCATGGAATATATTAATTGAGTGCAGACAGGCAAGTCTACCCTTCTGGTCCCTCCCTCTCCCTGCCCCTCTTACTCCATCCACCCATCCCTACTCCAGAGCCTTGGGAAAACTGAGGAAAGCTTTGCTTAGGCCTGTCCCATGTTTCCTGGTTGGGAAAGGGCAGAAGTAAGTGACAGATGTCAGAGCAACTAAGCTAGAGGTGAATAAATAATACCAAGTGCTCTCAATTTTCATTCTGCAATGCCAAAAGAGAACACAAAGTTCTACCACCTTTATAAAAAAAATGCTGATCTCCATTATCAGCTGGTACCAGCCGGGTATCATTCCTGTTTCCTATCACTGCTAGACACATATGGCTGTGGCTAGGACCCCACAAATCATCCAGTAAGCTCATTTTTATTAGTAGCTTCTGCTTAATTAAGGGATGCACCATGGTCCATCAATCAGCTTCTGTGCATTTGAGTCATCCCCAGCCACTCCACAACTAATAGAGGTAGTTCTTGTGCTTTAGGAAAAATAAAAGATCTAGGGCATACTGGTTCTAAAAGTCAAGGGAGGTTAACTTCTGGCAGCTGGAGCACTGCTGTGGCAATTCCTTTAAACATGAGACTGACTGACAGCAGAGGGAAGTAGTAGGTGATGTCTTGGGTGCCTCTACCTTTCAAAGATGTGAGCTTCGATTCATTGGATCAGATGCCTGTGAGGATAGACATTGTCCTAACATATTGATATTAGGTATTAAGTAGTACATAACAGAGTTAGCTATAGTTTTTTCACTATTTAGAAAGTACATAATGCAAGATATATGGAATACCAGGAGGCAAAGTGCCATGGACAAGAATTAGATTGGCATATAGACAGTCCTCATCTTAAAGTTGGTTCGACTTAACGATTTTTTGACTTCATGATGGTACTTATACAACCATTCTTTTTTTCACTTTGAATATAGAATTCAGTAAATTATGTAAGATATTCAACTCTTTATTATAAAATAGGCTTTGTGTTAGATGGTTTTGTGTAATTGTAGGCTACTGTAAAGTGTTCCAAGCACATTTAAGGTAGGCTAGGCTCAGTTATAGTGTTTGGTAAGTTAGGTATATTAAATGCATTTTTGACCTGACAATATTCTCAACTTATGATGGGTTTATTGGGAATGTAACCCCATTCTAAATTGAGGAGCATCTGCATATTTTTAATGCTTTTGCCCCACTTAATTTCCTTATTCAAGGTAAGCGTCTAAGTCAGAACTACTATTTAATAGCATCTTTTGCTTGACTTGGTTTCCAAAAACTTTCAAAATATAGTCCATCTTCATTATTCATGAATTCTGTACTCGCTAAAATTTATTTGCAATTCCCAAATCAAAACTCCCAAAGCTTTTGTAATTATTTGCAGACATGCACGGAATGGCAAGAGTTTCAGTCACTCCACATGTACCTTCCAGCTGAGGTCCAGTGAGGTGAAGATGTGCCTTTTTTCCATCTCATGCAGAGTTGACCAGAGGACAGAGACAGTAGGAGACAGTGCAGGGTTGTGCAAGAAGCTTTTGCCCTGGGACTGATTGAGGGGTGAGGTTGAATCCAATTCTGGCATCTGTTAGTGGAGGACCTCAGGCAAGCCACTTAACACTTCCAAATCTAGTTTTCTCTTTTGTAAAATAAAGAAATAGAATTTATCAGAATGTGTTGTTTGTAGGATTAAAGACGATAAGCTGTATTTCCCCAAGAACAAAGGTTCAGTATTCACTAATTCAGTATTTGTGGTGACTATAGAACATAACTACCACGAATAATGAGAATTAATTGTAATATCTTCCCCATTGGTGAATGGATATGCAAAATATTTTAAAATTTGCAGTAAAAGAAGTTATATGGGTAAGGAATATATTTTTTAAAATTAATTTTTGAAGAGAAACTACACAATTTAAAAATTGGCAAAAATATATAAACAGATACTTCCCAAAAGAAGATATACATCTTTATCTTTTTCAGCATCATTTGTCATTAGATAAATGAAAACTAAAGCCACAATAATGTTTCTACATACTTATTAGAATTATTAAAATGATAAAAACTGACAATACCAAATGCTGACAAGGATGCAGAGCAACAGGAACTCTTATCATTGCTGGTAAGGATGCAAAATGGCACAACCACTTTGATAGACAGTTTAACAGTTTCTTATATAGTTAAACATATACCTAACATATAACACACAAATCCTACTTTTAAGTATTCACCAAGTGAATTGAAAACGTATGTTTACACAGAGGTGTGTACATTAATGGTTTATTCATAACCATTAAAAACTGAAAACAACCAAGATGTCTTTCAACAGGTGAGTGAATGGTGCACTCATATAATGGAATACTACTCAGCAGAAAAAGAAAAAAAGATCGAACGAATTGAGTTATGCAATAGCATGGGAAAATCTGAAGTGTATTTGCTATATGAAAGAAGACAAACCCGAATGGCTACATGGGGTATAATTAATTTTATTTGCATGATATTGTGGAAAAGGGAAAACTAGAGGAATGGAAAACAGATGAGTGGTTTCCAGGAAATGGGGGCAGGAGAGTGACCATAGAGGGGAATTTTTTGGAGTGATGGAAACATTTTGCATGATACTGTTTTGGTGGATACATGACTCTATGGGTTCATTAAAACCAACAGAACTATACATCATAAAGAATAAGTCTTTCTGTGTACAAATTTTTTTTTTTTTGAGTTGGAGTCTCACTGTGTCACCCAGACTGGAGTGCAGTGGCATGCTCCTGGCCACTGCAGCCTCGACCTATGGGGCTCTGGTGATCTTTCCGTCTCAGCCTTCTGGAACTACAGATGCACACTACCACGCCCAGCTAATTTTTGATTTATTGTAGAGATGAGGGCTCGCCAAGTTGCCCGGGTGGGTATCGAACCCACAGGCTCAGGCAATCCACTCACCTCAGCCTCCCAAAGCACTGGGATTACAGGCTGAGCCACCGAGCCTGGGTCTCTGTGTACAAATTTTTAAAACATCAACCAGGATGATGGGTATCTCAGGATAGACTGTGTCTAACTGCACTACAAATGTATGGCATAATGAAGGGGTGGAGGAAAAGGCACCAGTCTAAGTAACTTTGGAAAAATGGGATTTGAACTGGACACTCTAAAGCCAAGGACAAAAGAACTGTGCATAAAACCTGTGCTCTGGTTGGTAAATTTGTTTCCCACAGGAGTGTAGGTTATCAATTCTGAAACTAGTTTACATGTTGACTAGGGTTGAGCAAATATTTAAATAAATTATAGAGAAAAGGAGCTAACTTTCTCATTATAAGGAAAATAAGTTGCAAATAAGAAGGTGGAGGTGGGAGGAGGATGGAATAATTTCTGTGGTGGTGGCTTAAACATGGAGATATCAGTATGATTTATTTGTTTGTATTTACCTATATACAAATAGGTAAATACAAATAGGTAGCATATATACAAATAGGTAAATATGGATACAAGTTTAAACATGGTTTAATATACATCTATTCTAGCCCTACTTCCTGGGACAGCCTAGGAGCAGTGATATCTCAGCAGCAATGAGCACAACCCAGTGACCAGATTTTGGTTTCTTTTCTGTTTTTTTGGTGTGTGTGTGTGTGTGTGTTGGAGTCTTACTCTGTCACCCAGGCTGGAGTGCAGTGGCCGCTCCCGGCCACCGCAGCCTCGACCTGCTGGGCTCCGGCGATCCTTCCGCCTCAGCCTTCCGAGTAGCTGGAACTACAGGCGCGCGCTACCATGCCCGGCTAATTTTTTGATTTATTGTAGAGATGAGGTCTCGCTTGCTCAGGCGGGTCTCGAACCCACGGGATCGGGCAATCCACTCACCTCAGCCTCCCAAAGGCGCGGGATTACAGGCTGAGCCACCGAGCCCGGCTGTTAGGTGGTTTTAATTTGCATTTCTTTGGTGACTAGTGAGGCTGAACATCTTTTTCATGTATGTGTTGGTTGCTCATATGTCTTCTTTTGAGAAGTGTCTATTCATATCTTTTGCCTACTTTGTAATGGAGCTGTTTGTTTTTTTCTTTTCAGCACATTTGAGTTCCTTGTAGATCCTAGATGTTAGGCCTTTGTTAGACATACAATTGGCAAATACTTTTTCCCAGTCTGTGGGCTGTCTCCCTGCTCTCTTGATGGTTTCTTTGGCTTTGCAGAAGCTTGTCAATTTGATGAGATCCCACTTGTCTATCTTATCTCTTAATGGCATGGGCAGCATTCTTTCCACACCTGTAAACGATAATACAGGAATTCATATGGAAACATAAATGATCACCAACAGCCAAAACAATCCTCAGCAAAACAAATAAACAAACAAACAAAAACCAAAAAAACAAAAACAAAGCAGGGGGTATCACACTCCCAGATTTCAAACTTTTCTTGTAAAACTACAATAATCAAAATATCCTGGTATTGGTACAAGAACAGGCTTATAGATCAAAGGAACAGGATAGAGATTTCAGAAGCAAAACCTCAATTTCTCAACCAACACATCTTCTACAAAGCCTCCAACACCCACCACTGGGGAGAAGAGAAACTTTTCAGTAAATTTTGCTGGGAAAACTAGCTGACCACATGCAGAAGATTAAAATAAGATTCCTACCTATTATCATACCAAAAATAAACTCTAAATGGATCAAAGACTTAAATGTAAAACCTCAAACTATAAGAACTTTAGAAATGCAGGAGACACCCTTATGGAAATTGGAACTGGCAACCAACTCCTGATCAAAACCTCAAGTGCCCATGCCATAAGAGATAAGATAGACAAGTGGGACCTCATCAAACTGACAAAGCTTCTGCAAAACCAAGGTAGCCATCAAGAAAGCAGGGAGATAGCCCACAGACATTTCACATTTTTAAGTGCATGGGACTGGGGGTAAAAAGTGCTTTCAAGAAAAACAGGAGCAAATGCCACCGTGTCTTTCCTAACTGGGAGAGAAAGGGTGGCATGGCACCCTGTGGACTGATCCAGTCAGGCGACTTTGAGGATCAGGTTCAACTTTCCCATGGACTTGCTGTGCAGCCTTGATCAAGTAGTAACTTAACCATTCCTATCTCAGTTTTCTCATCTGTGCAGTGGTGATAATAATGGCACTTACCTCAGAGAACTATTGTGAAGATTAAAGTGATAATGAATGTGTAGAACCTTAGTATACTGCCTGGCTCAGAGATAAGCCCTTGAAGCATGCTACCTAATAAATATTACCCTGACTCCTTGCTTCCATATTGGAAGCATAGAAACAGTCAACTGATCCCTTCTAAGAGATTCACTCCTAGATAAAAGGAAAACTCACATTGAGAAAAGTTAGAAAAGGCAGTAGCTCTGAAACTAGCAGAAGTCACAGCTTCTGAAGGTGTGAAATTGACTTTGTTGCATAGAAATTTTTTGACAAGTAACAAACAGGTAAAACTATGATAAATGATACATTAATACCTATAAATCCACCTTTATGAGGCGTGCTAGATAAGATGCAAGACACTCAGTTAAATTTAACTTTTAGGTAAGCAATGACTCATTTTTTAGTATAAGTATATTCCAAATATTGCATGTGATATCCTTATGTTAAAATTTATTGATGTTTATCTGAAATTCAAACTTGGTGTCTTGTATTTTTATTTGCTAAATCTGGGAATTCTAACTTTTAAATATCTTTTCTGATCTGTTGTTTTAGTTTTGTACTTTTCTTCACAGAATTTTTTCTCATAATTGGTAAATTTTTAACATTTTCTGTCACAATAAAGTTAAATTGTGCATAAAATATTAACAAATTTAGAATTTTATGACATGAAAAATTTATGAGATGCAAATTAAAAAGTACATTGATAAATCTAGGTTTCAACCATATACATAATTGTAACACCTTTTCACATTTCAGATAATCTAGTTGCTAATCTGAGAGAATGCTGAATCCTAGCCACTAGACCGCCAGGAAGTGCTAATCTGATTATAATAGTACAAGCAGTCAGTAATGAATATAATGAGCAATAAATAAAAACCTAAGAGAAACATGAATTAACATGAATTGTTGTTGCACATGGTAGTTATGATAGGTTAAGAGCATAAACCCAAGAAAATAGGAATTTTTCAAAGTTTCACATTTGTACTTTTTCTCTGGGCATATTTATAATACACTTATTAGCATTCTATATTTAAGAATATCTATTTTAATTTTAATTTTTCAAATAGAATTTAACATTTACCCTAAACACAAACAAATCTCAATGCCAAAAAACCATGCCATTGAATTAGGCAGTTTTAGAATCATTGTCATTTTGAAATCAACATGACAGGAATGTCTTTATACAAACTCACATATGCGTAAACATGTACGTTTTTGTTTTTATTTGTAAAATTATAAATCTCTTTTATGATTTTACAACTCTAAAAAAAAATAGTTAATATGATTTACAAATCATTGAAAATACAGATTAATCATAACGATGGTTAAATTGTTTTTTTTTTTTTTTTTTGAGTTGGAGTCTCACTCGGTCACCCAGACCAGAGTGCAGTGGCCGCTCCCAGCCACCGCAGCCTCCACCTGCTGGGCTCCGGCGATCCTTCCGCCTCAGCCTTCCAAGTAGCTGGAACTACAGGTGCTTGCTACCACTCCCGGCTGATTTTTTTATTTATTGTAGAGTTGAGGTCTCGCCAAGTTGCCCAGGCAGGTCTCGAACCCGCAGGCTCAGGCAATTCACTTAGCTCGACCTCCCAAAGCGCGGAATTACAGGCTGAGCTACCGAGCCCGGCGGTGGTTAAGTCTTAAGCGTCTCTGAATCACAAGTTTTGGATCTATAGAAACTTATTGAAAATGGATGAGCAATTATGTGTTTAAAAATCATTATTTGTTGCTACTAGCAATCTTAAAACTACTCATCATAATAATTTTAGATAATTGAGTACAGATAGAATATAGATGAAATCATTCTATAACAGAGGGGAACATATAATAACATCCCTTAGATTTAAATCTACTAAATTTTTTGGCTTAAAACAACATTAAAAGTATTGTGCTTTAAAAGTTGTGCTATTTTTGGTAGTCTGTTTCATTTGGCTTTTTGTCTTTTTCTTTATCTTAAAGTCTAAATGGATCTTCTGAAATATTTAACTGGCTTTCCTTGTCTTCTGAGGATAAAGATTCTTTAGAGGACTGTGCCACCCAATTGCTCTATTGCCCTTTTAATTTCCTTTCACTTCTTCAGAACTTCTCTACTGCCCTTAGGTAACATGGTAATTAAATTAGGATAAAACCAAATAGCTCTCTTATAGGGAAAAAGTAAAGTGCTTCTTTCACATGACTGGTAAACTGTTCTGTTGATTTTCCTGAAATTGTAAAATTATTTTGATGTAAGGATGCTACCATTTTTGTAATAACTTTCGGTGGCTATTGTCATTATAAAACTTTATACTGCGATAGAAGCACTGGAGTTCTTATATGTTTCTACATTAAACTCTATGAAAATGATAATGAATAACACTCAAAAATAAATCTTAGAATTTTGTTTTTATATCTCAATAATATTCTGTACTTTATTTTTGTAAGAGGAAATAGTTGTATACTTTTGTCTGTTTCCGTACAATTGTAATTCAATTCCCCATCAACTCACCTTTAACCTCTATTGTAAATAGTTTCTATAAGTTTCATGTTTTCATGACATAGCTAATTTTTTTATAATCAAGTAAAAAACATAACTTCAATTGTAACTGTACCTTTAAAAAAGCCAACTTCGATGTCAAAGTGTCATTTAAATACCAGGAAATTGAAAGCGTCTGTAATTAAAAAAAAAAAGACAATCTTAAACTATTACTTATGTTCACTGTGAAGAATAGATAATATTTTCTCAAACAAAATAAGTCCATGAAATGAATCATACTTTTATTGATGGTGAGTTAAAATATTAACTTTTTAGGATAATAATCCCTCTTTAACGAAAGCAGGTGACTAGTAGTGTGATGAATTTCTTCTTCCAAGTTTTTGTATAAGTAAATCATCAAGAAATGAGGAAGAGGATGAGATAAAACTTCATTAACATTAGAAAAGATCAGGTGGGAGCCATTGCCTTGCTAGAGTCTGGTGTGGCCATGTGCTCTTTGAGCCAGGCTGTCACCATGCTCCCTGGCCCCCTCCCCCTCTTGGGGAGGTGAATCTTATCTCCCTTCTCTTTCTTTCTCAATTTACTTTTAAATAAACTTTTCTTTCCTAAAAAAAAAAGATCAGGTGGTTCTGAAATCAGGATTTCTGTCAAGCCATTTGGCACACAACTTTCCATCACTGAAAGTGGCACCTTCTTAAGAGCTGGCGGCTCTTTATAATCTTTAAAAAAATATTTTTTTAAGTTTTAGAGATGTAGGATACAATTCAGGGTCAGGTATACAAATGATCATTATGCAAGTACCCTTGTTGATAAGGTGTGCCCCCACCCCACTTTATAATCTTAATGGGCTATATCTAGATGGTTGTAGAGGTAAGAAGAATCATTTATTTCAATAGAATGACTGTTTCTGGCTGTGAGTAAAGAAATTGGCTTACAGGAAAACTATGCCCATGTCTTAATGCTTACTCACGTAACATTACCAGAGTGTAAACTTTAAAATAGGAGAGACTTTGTTTCATTTACTGCAGTATCTGCAGTGCCTAAAAACAGGGTCTGGAACCAAGAAGGTGTCCCACAAATGTTTGCTGAATGTAGAAATGGAGACTTGATTGTACCAAACTGGAAGTGTGAGGCAATTCACTTCATTTGGGCATCCCTGGGATTGGTGGCACTCAGCATGAGGAAGTCCAGAGGTCTGTCTCTGGCTTTTGATCCCAGTTCCCTGGTGCCCAATTTCCTATACTTGCCTAAATTTCTTGTCTGCTGCTGTGAGATATGATAAAGAAATTATACCTATTTGTATAATTCCTTGCTGTTCATGAAACACAAACTCTGTACTTATACTAGAATCTAATTTTTCTTCGAAATGAGATCTCTGTTTTTCTTTGCCTGCCCTAATTTTGTAAATAGTCAGATTCCATAACTCCTTAAAATTAGGGAAAAGACCAAGAATTACTGATTGAGAAAAGTTATACTCTTTGAGCTTAGAAGTAGTTCAAACAAGATGATTTCATAGTCTTGAAGGTAGCTGTGGTTATAGGTCTTGCATAGCAATTTCAAATAAAATGACTTCAAAGGATCACTAAAGAACTGAAGCATTTGTTTGAAAGAATGTATATTAAGCACTAATGTTAGGTTCTCTATATTTCAGAATCTCACAGTCTAGTGGGAGTGATGGACATATACAGAAAAGACTAAAACATCAATGAAGTAGGTACTAGTAGTTTTAAAATGCCCAAAAGGAAATAATTAACTAGGTTTAGAAATGTCAGGGATGGCTACACAGAAGGTATGGTGGTTGAACAAACCATTGACAGAGAAGTAGAAATTGGCCAAATTGTTTTGGGAGAATAAAGTAAAATGAGTCTTGCAGGCATGAGTAACAATATATACCAAAGCAAGGATGCTTGATATTATAGAGTTCATTTGGGGTGCTGTAAATTTGCTGTCATGGTTGGAATATAGATTGCATGAAAGAGAGCGCTAGGCAGGAATATTGAAATTGGCATTTAAAAAGAGAGAGATTGCTGGGCACTGCTAGAGGAAGGATGGTGGGGAGTGGGGAGGGGGGAGGCACGTGACAACACAAAGGGTACCAGGTCCACTACCAGGGCAAGGAGGAACAGTTGGAAGCCCCAACTTTACCCTCATGCAGCCTACCTATGTAGTTAATCTTCAGTTGTACCCCACATCTCTGTAACCAAAATAAAATAAACTAAATGTTAAAAAAATAAAATAAAAGGGTCTTTTGTGCCATGCAAAGAAGAAAGTGATGGGGAACTTTGATGACATTTTAGCAGGATAGTGACATAATATTTGCAATTTAGATCTGAACTCTGGTGGTTTTTGTCAAAATAGTAAGGCAGCAGGAGAGACTAGGCACAAAACTTGGAGGTTTTATTTTTTTAAAGTGATCTAACAAATTCTGACTCAACTTCCAATAATAAAAATAATTGTTAATGATAAACAAAATTCAAATGCCCGATGATGTTTTAGACCTTCCATATATATAATATCACTATCCCCACGTCAGCCAACTATTATCATTATTCCCATTTTTACAGACAAGCAAATTCAGGTTTGGAGAAGTCGACTTGCCCTACGTCACCTGGTTAGTAAAATCTTGAGTCCAAGTAGCGTGATTCAAAGACTGAGTCCTTGCTCACCTGCCTAAGGGGATACATGGGTCCCTTAATGTCGATATCCCCACATTTATTATTGTTGTTGCTGCCTCCTTTGCAAGGATGTGAAGTCCCAAATCTCACTTGGTTATTTCTGGTCATCTCCTGAGATTGTCTCACGTGAAACCCAGAACTATCTTTTCATGCTCTTCTGCTCCAGAGGCCCATCCCCATGTCACAGATTGGCCTAGACTTGTCTGCATTCTAGATTAGGTTCTAGCTGAAATCACCATCATGTCATTACAGAACAATTCCCTAGGGAACGCAACAGGTCTTGGATGTCTATTCTGGCCTGCCTGCTAAAACCATCATGTTTTCTATGTTTAGCTATATTAATATGTAGTTATTAGTTCATAGGTTTTAAAAAATAGAACTGAAACAATTCTTTCCCTCCCTTTCTTCCCTCAGCTTCCTATCTTTCCAGCCTTATAGAAAGGCGAGAGAGAGAGAGAGAGAGAGAGAGAGAGAGAGAGAGAGAGAGAGAGACAGAGAGAGGGGGGAAATTCTTTGTTAGACTCATAGAAGAAGGTATTAAGACAAATTATAGAACATCTTATACTAATTTGGAAATTCAAATCTTAGAAAAGGTGATGAGAACAAGTTATCCTTTGTTTTATCTCAGATCAACAGCAGAAATAAATTCCAAATTCTGATCATATTTCAGATCTCAGGCGTAATATTATTTCATCAGAAAAACCTTTATATCCCCGAAACTAGGTCAGTACTTTGAGTTTTACCTCTCATTTCACTTTTATAGAACTTATTGCCTAAAACTAAATATTTAATTGACTCATATATGGTTCGATGCTTCTTCTGATCAAATGGTAGCTTCCACAGGGCAAAAACATTGTTTTAGATACAACTGTAGCATCAGCCCTAGGTATGGTGCCTTACTTCTGGCATATTCTCAATAAATATATTTACTGCATACAAAAAAGAATAAACATCCAAACAAACTGTTAGGGATAGTATCTGTCCTTCAAAGATTATAGGAATGAGTAGGAATAATGGTGATCTCTGGCATACCAATTCAGAAGAAGGGGGTTATTATCTGAAAGGTCTGGGCTACATCATGTGTGATTATGTATCATTAATAGACCTGTCCCCTGATCCATAGGAATTTTTTAACCATTATATCTAACCTGAAATGAGGCTTAAATCATTGTTTAAGTCTTTTCTGATTTCTTTGGATCAATAGTGGCAGCAGGGAAGAGGATGTCTTTCAGTTGGAAGGGAGCCTCTATTAATGTGATTCTTTGCTTAATTGTCTCTAAAAGACAATTTCAACAAGTTCAGCACCAATTGCTTGCTTGTGAGTGATTTGTAGAAAGAAGGCTTGCACCTTATCCTTAGTGATAACTCCAAATAGCTTTCTAATACCCAGACTCTCACGGTTCTTATAGAGCACAGTCCAGACTTTACAGCTGCACAATTTGAAGATCCTTTAAATAACTGCATATGGTTTAAATATTATTTCTGGCACATTTGATGATTAATATCCCTGTTCTCAATCACCAATAGCCTCATTTGGCAGAACTGTAGATTTTAAAAGCATAACCTTCAAGAATCGGTAGGAATTATGAATCCCATCTAAAGGAATTTGAAATTCCCTGTTCTTTTTGTGGTAGAGATAAAATCTTTTTGAATTGAATAAACACATATTCTAGAAAACAACACTGAAAAATTAGTCTATGTCTAGACCCGGGACTATTTAAATATGAATAGTTATGGTTTCTACACTCAAGGTTATTACAATCTGTATATTTCAACCTGAAATGTAGACGTACCTTCTGCCGTGTTTACTCTTCTTTGGTAGCTCTGTGTTGTCCTGGTACAAATTCTGACATTTAAGAAGCCATGAAACACTTAACATACTTGGCAGGAAACTAAAATAATATTATGGACACTTAAGAGTAGAACCTCAAGAACTAATTTGTCTAAGGTTTCCTAAAAGGTCAAAAGGAAATCTAGAAAGGGAGTGAAAGACATCTTTATTTGCACACCATCATTAAATTCATCTTGCCTGAAAAGCATTTTTCATGTTTCCTCTGATTTATAATGCTACACAGGCGTGCATGTGTGCGCGCGCGTGCACACACACACGCACACACACACACACACTCTTTATTTCGTACATCTACAAGGATGATGCAGTGTCTTTTCATTTCATGAATTATTAGTCTTTCCAGGAGGTCATACCACAGAAAGGAAGAGGAACTAAAATCAATCTATTTGGCTTCTTGTTTATTCTTAGTTTAACGAATGCTTTCACACTTACCCTAATTTCACCATCATTATTTTCTCTCTAAGGAAAGGAGCCAAGGGGATTATAATTTAACTTTGAATCTACCTGGGACAAAACTATATTTTCTTTCATGTCTCGCTTCTCCTCTGATGGACACAGCAGAAAATGAGGATTATCGTACAAAGAGTATAACCATTGGCCTAGTAAAGTTATGGTACAACTAAGGGTTTCTTGAGTTGTGAAAGGGAAATGCTGCCGACAAGCACACTAATACTGGAAACAGTAGCTCCGGAATAATAGCTACCTCCTGTTTTGTTGTGTTGGATCAAGAGAAGGCATGATGTTGATTTTGTTTGCAAAAAGAAGTTGCCTTTGCCTCTGCTGGGACTGTTCCAAGAGCAGAGAGAGTGAAAGCACTAAAGGGAAGTGACGGTGATGACTACAGCCTCAGCTGGCACAACTTCAAAACATTTTACAGGATACTGTTCCAAAGAGACTTTGCAGTGTAGCTCCAGTAAGTGCTAGACAAATAGATTTAGTGCTTCTCTACAGGAGGTAAAATAAGTCAGAGGAGTAGAAAATGAATAAAAACAATAATGCCAACAACAAAATCTCTTGTCAATAAGCTATTGCATGACACAACTAAACTACAGAATTGTAAGCCAACAAAATCCTCCAAATATGAAAAAGTATCTCTGGAAGAGATCGGAGAGGCTGACGGATGGCTATTGTTTGATGAGTGAGGGCTCCCTCATGGTGAGGCAGCCAGTTTGATTCTTGGCCTGTTTTTAACTGGTAAATAATTTTTATTTTTGTTGAAGAAAATTTCCCTTTCTGTATCTCCTTATGGGTCCTAATCCTGTTTGCTGGGACTGTGGGAGCCTCCATGGACTTGCCCTTCACATCTGAAAAGCTGCCATCATCTCTCCATTTAGTCCTCTTTTTACCAAGATAGATATCCTCCATTTGTTTCATCCTTCTTCATATTGCATGGTGTTCAGGCCCATGGTATTGATAACTCTCTGAAAAGGGGACTTCCAGAAAGGGAATAGATGTGATTTTTACAGTGTATGATAACCTCTCCTAAGTGAGGGGACCATGATCTTACTATGTTATCCTAAGTTTTTATTATGTAAAAAAAATCTATTTTCATATTTTTGGATACAGTTGAGCTAAAACCATAATTTTCAGTCTTCTTTCATATAATCTGTCTCTAAAATAAAAGTATAGCAGGACATGCTTGTAAATGGATGTTCTTGAACTAAATTCAGGTCATTATATTTCTCTATTAAATTAAATTTTTCTTATTTTTTGAGATTTTGAATTTTGATTGTTAAACAAATGAAACATTTAAATCCATCATTTATTGAACTCCTTTTACGTGCTAGATGCTATGCTTTAAGAATTTTAAAATTTCATATAAGCAAACAAAGATGCATAATAAAACATGTGATAAGTAGGACATATCTGTATTCTGGTAGCTGAGATAAAAGAGTCTGTGAATTCAAAAAAAGGTTAATGATTCTTGAATTGAGTTCTGAAGTATGAGTAAGAGTTTTTCAAGAGGGCAAGGGGTGGAGACTAAACAGATGCTCAAATATTGCAAATGTACATATGTGAAAGAGGGAGTTCAAATAAAAGAAACACAGAGATGTATGCACTGGCATTAGCAAGTTCACTGGTGATCTTAAGAGCAGTTTCACTGAGGTGGTGGCTGAAATAATCAGATTTCCATGTGAAGATGTGAACTGCAAATAAGGAAAATAGCCAACTCTGAAAAAGTTTGCTTATAAAGTAGCTTGCACATAGGGTGCAAGTAGGGGTGGTGGATTAAGATTGAGGAAACCTGAGTTTATATATAAGCTGATAAAAAGAAGCCAGTGAGGAAGGTGGAACATACAGGAGTCAGAAGATACACTTAAAGGAGCAAGTGTCCATTTTTGCTGCTTAACGAACCACGCCAAAACTTTGTGACTTAAGGCAACATATGATAAATGTTCAGGGTCCACTTGTGAATGAGTACACGTGGTACTCAGATCTTTGTTTCTGTGGTAGATCACTGAGTATTTATCTTAATACTGCAAGAAGGAGGTTGGCAGTAGTGGAACACTGCCAGGGGAGCAGGGGGGACACAACATCAATAAGGGTACCTGATCTCAAACCGGGTGAATTGGGGAACAAAGGGAGGCCCATACTTTACCTGTGTAATAACCACTTATGTACTTAACCCGGAATTGTACCTCACATGTTTAAAATTAAAAAAGCAACATATGTTTATTATTTCTCACAAGTCTGTAGGTGAGTTGGGCAGTTCTTTTGGTCTCAGCTGGCTGAGATGGTCTCTGAGGTTAGCTGGTGGCTTGCCTGGGTGACATAAGAAGGCCTCTTAGGGTTAGCAGTTGGCTTAGTATCAGTGAAAACAAAGACCAGACCACGAGTCTTTCATCATTCCACAGACTGCTTGGGTTTATGCATGTGGAGATGGCCCTAGGGTTCCCAAGAGTGGCAAGGGGAGGCAAACTTCAATGCTCAAACTCTTTCTAAATATCTGTTTGCATCAGATTTGCTGTTGCTCTGTTGGCCCTAGCCTGTCACATGGCCAAGTGCAGAATCACCGTGTAAGGATATGAGGGCTAAGAGATATGAATCAGTGGAGATGATTGCTGCAGCTATTTATCACAGCAGAGATGAAGTGTAGGTCTTGTGAGAAAAGAGGCTTTGACAGAAGGGCATGATGTACAGACTGCTCTTGAGGTAGTCAACTCTGTGTGTTGGAGGGCAGCAGGAAGAGAGTCTATTACTCTAGCTTCTTTTTCCTCTTTCAGGTGCGAGGCTGTGTCATCTCCTGGATAAAAATGAAGTGAAGGTAGGAAAGGGGATTTAAGAAGAGTCAAGAAATTTTGAAATGCTAGGAAAAGAATAGAGAACTGATCAGAGACATGTGAAATATGTTTGCTGCTAAATATTGATACTTCTAAGATTTAAAGCCAAAAAGTTGTAGTAATATCAATCTTAAGGTCATTTAGTTGTTTTTTCCCAGCTGAGCCCAATAACTTGATTATAGAAATGGAGAAGGTATAAGGTTGAATGGGTCTGGTGTCAGAATTTTATGAGATAGGTGAGCATTGTTGAGGAGGGACACTATGGAGTCTTGATGTGGTATGGGGCCAAACCAGGAAGGAAAGGCCATGCATTAAATATAAAGCCAAGAGTTTTTTTTTTTTTGAGTTGAAGTCTCACTCCGTCGCCCAGACTGGAGTGCAGTGGCTGCTCCCGGCACTGGCAGCCTCGACGTGCTGGGCTCTGGCGATTCTTCCGCCTCAGCCTTCCAAGTAGCTGGAACTACAGGCGTGCACTACCATGCCCGGCTAATTTTTGATTTATTGTAGAGATGAGGTCTCACCAGGCAGGTCTTGAACCCGCGGGTTCAGGCAATCCACTCACCTCAGCCTCCCAAAGCGTGCCTTTGCCACCGAGCCCGGCTTGGCCAAGAGTTTTTTGGTCCTGAGAAGTTCAGAATGAAAAGGGAACTGAAATCGAAGTTTATGGTCATAGTTGGCTCTTGGAGCTTTGCTCTCAGATGTGAAGCAGTGCTGGATTGACCACAGAATGGATTTTATTGATGTGAGTTATGGGTGAAGGTTATTGATGAGGAATGTAATGAAATAGAAAGGTTTATAGTATATGTAACATCTATGTGAATATTGGGGTTTCTCAGGAACAGAATAATGACAAGAGTTGAAATCAAAAGGACGACTAAGGACGACTAGCTTACAAAACATCTCCCTTTTCTAGGAAATGTTTTTTAGACTAGCCTCTGTTTAGTGGAGAATGGAGGCAAAATAGGCATTCGGTAAGTCTTTTATCTCTCTGTTTTCTGCAAATATTAAACAACTTTCAGTTGTTATTTATTTCCTTTTGAGGGGTTTCTTTTCTATCAGAGTTTTAAAAATCATATTGGTGATTGGAATTTCTCCTAAACCTCAGCATTCAGGTTTAAAACCTTGTTACCCTCTTCTGGGAGATGAAAGTGCTCCCCTTTCCCCCATTTTCTTTTGCTGTAGTGCCCTTACTTCCAACTTTTACATATGTCCTTTTGAAATCTGAGATCATCTGAAAACTTTCTTGTAACTTGATTGATTTCTCTAAATGTTTTTCCATTTTCTCCTATACTTGGGCCATTCTTGGGACTACATTCTCTTCTGGAATCTTTGTTCCTGGGCTGCTACTGACATTTTATCTGAACTTTTGAAAAGAAAAAGACAAGAAAAAATTCTGCTCATAAAGTCTAGGGTTGATATCTAACTATGATGAGTTTCTTTACCTTTTATGCTTTTTAAAAAAACCACATGATCAGTTTTTCCAAATGTTTGTGAAAAGCATGAACTTTGGAATCAAATAGTTCTAAATTTAATACTAGCTTTACCACTTATGATCTGAGAATCCATAAGTAAGATATCTTTTGAGTCTGAATTCCTGCTTATCAAATGAATGGAGGAATAAAACTGTTCTTATTATGATAGTAACCTGAAGTAATGCATGTTGTTTATGGATAAAACCAGCACAAAATGGATACTCATTAAATGTTAATCCCTAATTCCCAGTTCTGTTCCCAGTCCTGACCATCTATTTACTATTAGTCAGATTTAAGTTCAAAGATTCTTATTTTTCTAAATTTACAACTAGTCTAAGTTGAACATGTCAGCAAAACAAGAAAAAAAATTGAAAAAACTTTAAAGTACTAATAAATGTGAATGTAAAAACGCATAAAACATATCATTAATTTTTAATCCTTAAATTGATGCTTGGAAATATTACAAGCATTACTACTACATTTTAAGGAATATAAGGAATGATAGGAAAGACATGGGCAGACCTACAGACTAAAATATGTTCAACGTTGCCACCGCTTCTGAAATTGTACTTATTGAGACTTAGACATTGCCTATGAAAAACCTCTGTTAAATTCAAGTACATTATTGGCTAGGGTCAATATCACCCATGGTCAGGAATTAGAGTATATTGCTTCAGAAAAAGCAAAGTTCTGTAAGGAGAGGGGATGTCAGACAGATATATTTTTGAAGGAGGGAGAGGTAAAGGAAAAATATGAATTATTTGGCTTTGTGTAAGTAGGAGGCATAATGTCTGAATACTATTGCCATTATCTGTACTTCTTATTAAACTTTAAGTAAGCATTAGAATTTCTGACAACATATACAATTTTGAGAGGAAAGAAATGGGATATATTTTGGTAAAGTATCAGTCATCTTGACCCTTCTCCTGGGTGGACAGGTAAGAGCTCTTCTCTATTCCCTCTAAGATCTCTTTTTCTTTCCCTCTCTAAGTTCAAATGTCTATTAAACTACTAATTATACATTAAATACAAGATAGATGAAATCTCACTATAATAGTAAAGTTTTTGCTTCTGCTAATTTTTATTTGAAAATAGGATGTACAACTAAGGATCTTTTAACAATAAAATTGTGTTTTTACACAAAGACTTTTAGACAATATTGATTTTGGCAAGAACAAAGAGTAGAACTCTGCCAAGAATTTGGAATCGACGTATCTGAGTTAAAACCTGGTTAGGGTACCTTGGTCGAGTTACAACCTGATCTGCACCTTCCTTTTATGTAAAAGAAAGTGAAAATACTGGCTTTTAGGATAGGTATATGGAGTCTCTTTCATGGTTTTGGGGTTGGATTAGGAGTGATAGGGTGAGGCCATTGAGCCCAGATTTTCCCTTCCAAATGGCATCATGCTTAACCTTTTTGATATCTCCAAAATAATTATTTTGCATTCAATCTCAGGATATACTAAACACAATTCAAAGAACATCTGTTAATTTGAATGAGGTTAGGTTAGACTATAGTAAAGAGATCCAGTAATAACTATGGTTAAAAGAACAGAGACTTAATTTGTCTTCTTTCTGACATTTCAGTCTGAGGAGAGCATTTTCAAGGCAGTGTGCTGCCTTGGACTGTGCATCTGGAATCTGGGTTCTTTTCATCCTGTTTCTCCCTGGTAGGGCATTTCCTAGTGTCCTACCGTCTTCCACAGTTGAGGCTGGATCACAATGGGTCCCAAATGTGGAAAGAAAAGAGTGGAGTTGGCACACACTTGGTCTGAAGGACTTCTTCCAGAACTGGCACGTGATACTTCCTTTCACATCCCTTTGGAAGGAATTTAGTTGCATGGTCACATTTACTGAGAGGGAGGATGGGAAATGTGTAAGTGGAAAGTCTTGTTCAGCTACCATTCTTTCAATTTAGTCTATCTGGGAAAAATGTATTTTGGGAGACAGCTGGTAGTCTCTACTATAGAGTATATTAATCATCCTACAGTTTCAAACATGTGTCTCATTTCCCAGTCATACCATCTATCATGTACTATGAATACATTTTAAAAGTTCTACACATTATTCTACAAATAGCACAATTAAAGTTTGTTGTTTGTATGTTGAAAGTAGAACTGTATGCCATTAAAATGTTTAAAATGTATCATAATTTTTTTACCTTAATTTAAGATTTATTTAACTTGAAATGTGAGGAATTTGAATCTGAAGTTCTGAGGGGCCTTCTTACTGTAAGATCAAAGAAATGAGTAAAAACACTCTCTATTCCATAAAGGATCACACAAATGTAAGGTCTTCTGATGATTTATAATACTATTCTCATGCATCGTAGGCTCAAATTTTACACAAACATCTCAAGCACTTTGTTCATGGTATACCATGGTGGATCTCTGGGGGGATCAGAAGGATGACACTAGGGCTGACATGAGAGTGAGGCGATTTCCACAAAAGAGCACATGCCCCACTTCATAATTTTCCTCAAAGTATCAACCCTATTTATTGGCTTCTGACATTTCAAAATGAAATGAAAGAAGATAATTACATTGGAAATTGTTTGACCCATTTTAGAACTTACTTATTATGAAGAACTGTCAATTTAGAAAGAGTCAGGGACAAACAATTGCAGCAAAAATAGTAAGGATGAGGAAGAAAAAGAGCCCAGAGGAGAAGGCAGCATTGAAGGGCTCAGCCAGACAGTATAATTTGGAATCTTGGCTCCACTCCTTACTATTTGAGTAGCCTCAGTAAATCTGCCTCTCATCTGTAAAATGAGGTAGTAGTATTTTGCTCATTGGCTTAGGTTGAAGAGAAAATGAAAGCATGTGTGCAAAATGCCTCACAATGCTTCACATGTATTAAATATTCAGTGAATGTAAACTGCTGTTTAACTTTAAAAGGAAGCACACTTTTCATGCCAATAGCCACAACTCTGATTATGTCATTACACAGTGGAGAAGTAGAAACTGTAAGCACATGCAGCATGTACCTGGTAGATAGTCTACTCAGCAGATTGTTGATCTGATGATGATGATGTTGATTCTGGTGATTATCATATAAGTAATCCATATTTACTTCAAGATCATAATGACTTTAAACCCAGTTGACAGTGTTTCATGTGTACCATGACTCTTCCCAATATTCCAAGACCTGATTTTGTTAAGACATTCATATTCTAGAATATAGACATGGATTTTAAGATAATATTTTAAATGAAAGTTTAATACAACAGGAGGTGATGAAGATAATTGGAATATTATTTTGTAACAAATTTAGTATCAATTTAGAAAGGACATGTTGACTAAGATGGCTTTAAAAGATTATCAGAGTTTGGATAGGTAGGTTCCAGGGAAAGGGGCGAGCAGAGCATGTAAGTTTAGCAAATGAAGGTCACAGAGATGGTACTAACAGCAGGCCTATATACGAGAGAGAAGTAGGGAAGGATGCTGGATATTTGAATTAGAGACAGATGATAAAGTATATGATAGACACAGAATGAATTCTTCTTCTGCAGAAACATGATGATGATAAAACTTAAAAAGTTAGACTGATGCAGGAGGACAAAAAGAACTAGAGCATTTTCTTTAGAAGATTAGTTCCATGAAGCAAATTATTGTTAGACTTCTTTATACTTCATACATTTTGTGACATGCCTCTGACAAGGAGAAAGTCAGGGATTAATTTAAGTTTGGAGGAAAAAAATAAAGCACATTTGTCCTCTTGCTATCGGTTTTCTTACTTGGAAATTTATTCTACATAAAGTGTGTTTAAGAGAATATCTTGGGCAAGTAGAGTTTTCATAGGCTCATATATATTCTCAATCATGTCACCTAGATAAAGTATTCTTAAGACTTTTTACAAGTACGTTTTCAGCCTGTAATTGAGACATATCTGCTTCTGTAAATTAGCGTTCCTGTTTTTAGTGACTCGTTTGACAGGAACACATTTATTTTCAAGTCTGGTTTGATATTTATAAAACTTTTCACTAAAAGGTAAATGGTGGCTCATCATCATGCTTTTATGCTAACAAGCACTGAGAATCAGGGAGGATTTCCGTTTCTTCCTAGTGTTTCACCATGACACCCACTGATCGACACCTGGCACTCTGTAATATGCATGTGTTGTAGATTACACCCGATGAAAGGTCCTGTGCTGTCATCCCAGCCCATGCTTTGCCATGTCAACCTGTTGGCAATTTATAGCTGTTACTCCCGCCAAATAGTCAGCAGAGATGGAGACATCAGTCTAAGATGTGTGCTTTCTGTTGTAGAATTAAAAGGTAGGGCGGTGACATGAGTGTCACTTGTGTGCACTTAAGTTTTAGATGTAATAGCCACTGAATTGGAGGTACAGGAAGAAGAAAAGGGTGGGAGAGACTTTTTTCATTTTATTGAAAGGTTAAAAACTGTTAATTGTGTTTGTTTTTGTTGTTGTTTGTTCTTTTGAGTTGGAGTCTCACTATGTCTCCCAGACTGGAGTGCAGGGGCACGCTCCCGGCCACCGCAGCCTCGACCTGCTGGGCTCGCGATATTTCCGCCTCAGTTTCCAAGTCGCCGGAACTACAGGCGTGCTTACTGCACCCGGCTAATTTTTTTGATTTATTGTAGAAACGAAGTCTCGCCAAGTTGCCTGGATTGGTCTCAAACCTGTGGGCTCAGGCAATCCACCCGCCTTGGCCTCCCAAACTGCTGCTATTACAGGCTGAGCCACCGAGCCTGGCTAATTGTTTTAAAATGAAAACAAAGCAAATACTGGAGTCTTCTTAAAGATAAAATCATGTCTTCTTTAAATATAAAAAGAAAATTTCCCTCATCAGTCAAATAGTAATAGTTCATATTTATCTGGATGAATTTCCATTGATTTTGACACTGACAATTCAATTAGACATTTTTGTATCTGCTTACTTCTGATAATTGTATAGAAAGGGGCAGCTGTGCTTGGTAAATAAGACATTGCCTAAAAAGCCTACATAGCATGTTAAGGTCAGACACTGTACAGAATCATTCTCTACTTTTTTATTTTTTAGGTCTGTGTTTGGTGCTATATTAAATATTATTATTCTTTTCTTACATTTTTCCATGTATATCTATTTGAGTTTTGAATTTAGACATGCCCAATTTTTTTTAATTAAAAGAGGAATATTTTGGAGAATTCGTTAATTGCTATCTCATTAAATTTAGGGAAACAACACTAATGTATTTTAATACCACTGGCTTAAAAATGGGAATGAGGAGTGAATTTGAGTGGCAAAAAATATTTCTAAGCACACTATTATTAAAATATCTGTTTACTAAAGCCTTATTTACTTCATAAAATTAAATTACACTCTAATATCTGGTTTTTTTTAAAAGGTAAAATCATGTCTCTCATATAATGTAAGATGAACACACATCAAAAATTTTATTTAACTTTTTAATTAATGAGAATGTTTGTGAGATATACAGAAAGATCAAATGAGAAATCAAAGTGCCATACATTTAGTGTCAGATTAGGAATGAGAAATCAAAGTGCCATACATTTAGTGTCAGATTAGGAATGCTGAAATGAAATTACAAGTGGATGCAAAACAAATGGATCCACAGGGGAATAATCAATTGCATTCCAAAGACACAATTTACATTTCTATGATCAGAAATTATTATTGCTATCAGATTTCTGCAAGTTTTCTGTAAGTTAGCTTCTACCTCTATCGCTGTAAAATAACCTACTCAAAGACTAAGATTGTATAAAATTGTGCACACTCCTAAAATTGTGCATACAAAAGTGCACAACCCTAAAGTATCTGATTCTATCATTATATTAAAATAATATTGTGTAATTTCTTTTGTTCATTTGAAAATTTTGCACTATTTTTGCCTATGCTAGTTACAGAAAAAAAAACAAATAATAATTTTGAGACAGAAAAAAAATCAAGCAATCATAATGATAGTAGTCAGAGGTTAAAGGAACATTTAGCTGTTCTTTGCTCAATTCTGTATCTTCATTATTACTTCACACACACACACACACACACACACACACACACACACGCACTTCTCCTGAGTCTACCTTCTACCTCTATCAACTCCAAGTAAGAAAAAATAATTTAAGATCTGAAATCAGGTACTAATACTGAGGTCAAATAAAATGACAAAAAAAAAAAGAGTCTCTGGAGATAATTCAGAAAAAAAGAAAGAAAAGGCAAATAAAAAGATGAGTTGAATGGATATGCATTCTTTTTTTATTCAATAAACATTTATGGAGTAAGCACCATGCTACATGATGTAATCAAAGATAAAAGACAAGCCTTAACCTTGAGGATTTCCTAGGCTTGTAAGAAGAAAAATAAATCAGTCTATATCAACACAAAAATTATAGAACTATCTGATACTTTCTTGTGAGTATTTTAAAAGTACTTTTTCATTGTACGTATTGGTTATATCCAATGTCAAATAGTTTAGAATTTTGTTTTCTTTTTATTGTTTGTCCTTATATTGAAAGGTTTAGAGCAACATCCTAATTTTAATCAAGTAAAATTGAGAGGCAGAGGCAAAAATAATTGTCTAAATGGCACGTATGATTTAACATTTTTTGAATAAATCTTAATATGTGTCACAAGTACTCCTGTTAGAATAGAAAGTCTGAGATTATTCTGATCTTGGAAATTAAGGACAAGGAATGATGTTTTGTTCATTGTTGATCTCTAGTAGTTACCTTAGAATCTGGCACATGATACTTACATTTCTAATCAACTATGAGTCAAACACAAGTATTTGCCTACCTTTTCCTTGACCCAAGTCACTCTAATTGTGCTCAGACATTGGATAACAGTACCGTCAAAAAAATGTGTGCCTGGCCCTGTGAGGTAGGTGCTGATTGAGCTAAGCTATCACTATGCTCCAATTTCATTTTCATGGTGTCTGCTCTAACAGTGATCCCACTGTCCCTTTCTGAACAATGAGAAGTAAAGGAAAGTGTGCTGAGAACTTCTGGGGAAAAATGTTTACCATGCTTAAAGGAGACATGGCTAGAGTACCTCTTCTTTTCTTCTTGAACACTGTTGTGTGAGTTTGTGTTGTAGACTCTGTGAAAGCCATGATGGTGATCAGGAAAAATCTAAGGCAATTTAAGAGAAAGTGACCCAAAGCTTTCACACAATTAAGCTTCTTGTTATTTGGGATAGTAATCCCTATTATTTAAGCCATTAAAAAAAAACACCAAACAAACTTGTGGCTGAAAATATTCTAATGTAATCAAAATTTCATGCAATTTTGAAGTTAATTATTATTTTAAAACCATCATGGAAATGTTTTTCTAATTTGATAGTTAATACACGGTATCAAGATTCTAGAAGTGGATTTTAAGTCTGGTTTTTGGGGTAACTAAACGAAACTGTCTCGTAGATTGGGAAGAATAGTACTCTACAGTGAAGTTTTGTAAACAGAATATAAATATATTGTTCAAATTAGAAGGGCATAAAGCTTACAGATAATGAAGCTAGAGTGTTATATGTTTTCCTTTTGTTTTCCTGAAATAAAGAGGATAATTCAACACTTCATCACGGGTGTTTACTGACTTTCTTTGCACATGGCTCTGTAGTGAGCGCTAGGAATATGAGGGAACAGAGATAACATAGTACTCATGGGATTTCATGGTTCTATGTTGCTTTACATATATCCACTCACTTAATCCTTACAATAATGTTATGTGGCAGGTACTAATAATTTTATCCAAAAGAGGAAACTGAGGCACAGAGATGTGACGCAACTGGCCCAGGGCCAAACAGATGAAATGAGTTAAGTCACAATTTGAACCCAGGTAGTTAGGCTCCAGAGTTTGTGTGTTTTTGTCCACTGTATTGCTTTGCTTTTCAAAAGATTTAGACTATTGGGGGCTATTTTGCTTCTCTACTCCCATGCCCTATGTCGTCTGTCATCCATCAACATTACCTCACTGAAACTGCTCTTGCCAAATTCATCTAGGTTTTTTTGTTTTTTAATTTTCTCCTTTATGTAACATGGTTTAAATCTTCCTGCCCATCTGTAACATCCCTAACAATACATTTTCCTGGACATTTTCCCATTTCATACAATGTTGTACACTTTTTTCCTTTAATATTAATGGCTAGTTCAGCTTTCTGAGCTAGATGGTAAGTTTAAGAATAAGGGTGGTATGAGAACAAAGGTAGGAACAACAGAAGCTGAGCACTGCTAAAGGCAGGAGGGAGGGGGAGGGATAAGGGGCACACAACTACACATGGGGTACCAGGTCTACTATCTGGGGAGAGAGGGCCTGCTAGAAGCCCAAACCCCATCTGCACGCAATTTACTTATATAGTAAATTCTCACATGTACCACAACTCTACAATTAAGAAAATTAAAATGACAGTAATAATAACAATAAAAAATACTAAGGGTAGTGTTTTCTGCCTTTGTATAACAGAACCCTCAGCCTGGTGCCCTCTTCAGCAAGTCTGCTGAGCACTGCCAAAGAAGATCAGCCTCTACAAAGGCCAACCCAACTCCATGATTAGCTCGAAGTAGCAGGAGAGGGTAAGGTAGCTGTTTGCTGCTTCTGGCTCTGGCTCTGGCTGTTTGGGGCTCAGCTGTCTCAGGCCAGGCCCGATAGCTCAGGAAATTGGTATACTACCACACCTGTAGTCCATTCATAGCCCGCATCAATTGAAACACTCTGGTATAGGCAATGGGAAGCTACCAAAGTTTACAATGAGGTATTTGGGGGAGATTAAAGTGACAGTAGTATGAATGTGAAGAGTGTTTGGGGCAGGAAGATAAAATAAGTGATTACCAAGGTCCAGGTATGAAGGAATGCATACTGGCAATGACATGGCATAGCACAATAGAAAGAAGGGGAGTCAAGACACACAAAACTCGACGGGAGTCAGAGGAAGAAAAATGATATCCTAGTATTGAAACTGGATGACTAGGAAAATGGTGGTTTCACTCAAGAGGCAAGGAAAAGAAAATCCAGAGGGAGAACATGTTTCTGTGAAGAAAGATGGTAAGTTAGGCTGTACATAGTAAGTTCAAGGTAATGGAGGACAGCAGGTGGAAATGGAAGTTACAGAATGAAGTTGAGTGGAGGGCACAGAATTGGAGATAACAGTTTAAGAGTTATCTATGAGAGGCAGTAGTTAAAATTATCAGAGTAGATGAAGTTTCTGAATAAAAGAATGCAAGAGAAAAAAGATACAAATCAGTCTCAGGGCAGTGGTTTTCAAAGTAGGGTTCCCAGACTAGCAGCATCAATATCAACTGGAAACTTGATAGAAATATAAATTATCAGGCCCACTCCAGACCCACTGAATCAGAAACCTTGGAATGGAGGCCCAGCAATCTATTTTAAAAAAGCATTCCAGGATATTTGCATGCACAGTCAAGTTTGATGAGCCAGTGCTTCAGGGTTATGTTGATATTCTGGAGGTAGATAGGTAAGCAGAGTCAACAAGAAAGAGCAGCACAGAGCAGTCAGAGGGTGAATACTACATTATAAGTGGAACAATGAAGTAGAGACAAGTGAGTTTCAAGACAAGAAATGATGGAGAATGTCCAAGTGACCAAAAGTCAAAAGAATGATTAGTTGTTAATTATGGGAAGGAGCAGAGTCATAAACTTGCTGTGTATGAGCACTCAATTTTATGGAGATTAGTGGGTGGTAAGTGAAAAATCAGATGTATTGTTATAAACTATTTTTGTACTAATAAATAAATAGAATAACAGCAGAAAGGGAAAACATATTTAAAGGGATTTTTTTCCTCTGTGATATAGAGGAGACTTGAACATGTGAGTTGTCAGACAGGAGAGATAGGACATCAGTTGAAACAAGCTCCTACTTTATTCATTCTTTCTGTAGTCTTTATTAGTAAATTTTTATTTGTGGATATCTATATCTATCTTTATATTCATAGGTGTGATGCATTTGTAACTTATTAGTGATGCTCATTTCATGATGAACGAGCATTGTGCAGAGACTGAATTCCTCAAAACAAGAACTATGTAGTCAGAATAGCTGAAGAAAATATCTTACCAGGATTATTTGATGAATTTAACACCTGTACTAACATTTTTTTGAGAAGCCACTATCTGGGCATTCCCTGCCCAGAAAATGTAAGAAGTGCTTTTCAGGATTGATACTTACCTAACTAGGGTAGCATAAACCCTAGAAAACATTTTAAAATTTATTTTTCTCTTAAGGGCAAGGTGGTTCCGGAGGAATCTAGACAAATTCTTGAAACAATAATCTGTTTTTTTAAAAATAAAATTTTACTTTCTTTATCCTCTTATATTAACATAGAAGCATCTTAATCTGTGTTTACATGCATACTTTTCTCACAAAAAAACTTTAGCAGTATACAGTACTTCTTTCTAAAGTTTTTCAAGTTTTTTTTTTAATGAAAACATTGGGGTAGATGAGGTAATATTCTGTTTTTGCTCCTATCTTTTGTTCTTTGTAATCTGTTAATGCGATTATGTTTATATAACCTCTTATTCTTTTAAAGTTATTTTCAGTAATTTAATTTAGTTCTTAGACGTGTGATCCTTGGTGAGTTATCCAACATCTTTATACATCAATTCTCTCACCAGAAAAATGGATTTATAATATGACCCCACTTCAAAGCATTCTAGGGATAGTAGTAAAAATAACATTTTAAAAATATAATGATAATTATAGCTCAACTAGATAATTTTCTAAATAATCAGTACATAAAATAGCACCTTCTGTCCAGATTTATTATTGCAAATATTATTATTAAATGAAGCAATGTGCTCTATTTAATTCTAATTAGAATTTAATTCCCTAAAATATCAGCAGCTCTCTATCCTTCAGCATAGCTTATTTACACAAATACACTGTGAGTCATTTCCCTCCAAACTTAATAAATATATATAATAAAAGCATAATGCATACATATAAATAAATATAATGACAGAACAGTGTTATGAAACATGCGCACACAACAGTGTTATGAAACATGCACACACAACATTTGAATTAATTTGAGCTATCAGAGGAACAAAATTTGTAGTCCACAATTATCTATAAAAATGACAGTATATTCTCAAGAAGTTATTAAATACAATGGTCAGGTAAATATGCATGATTGTTAGAATTTGCTCCTTGGAATCATCTTATCTTTTAGACTAGGTCAGTGGACAAAATTAGATTTGATACTTGCAATATTTTTCTATTGAACGTTGGAAAATGAGACCAGTAGACATAACTTCTTTTTCTTGTCTAAAAGACAGAAGACAGATTGTGTGTGTGTGTGGGGGGGGGTGCATACACACTTATGTTTGGGGAGAAGAGAGCAAGACAAGTGTTTATGGGCATGTTGTCCTGTTCTAATGATTCTAATGGATACTAGTTAGAATTCATAATTTCTGTTTATATTTGATTAAATATATGACATGATGTCATATGAGAATATTGGATGTTTCATACTCTGGTTTACCTGAATTTGGGTCATTTTGGTTATGTGAAATTTTTCTTTTTTTTTTTTTCGGTATAACAAAAAGGTGAGATTCATTAATAATAATAGTTTAATTAGTGTACTCTGCAATATGCCATATAGGCACTGCCACTTTAAATCTTCACAATAACCTGAAGAGGTGGATGCTATGGTTTAAATGTGTCTCCTCCAAAAACTGGGTGTTTCCAGTGTGCTAATATTTGGCAGTAAGGGCTTTAAGGGGTGATTTGGCCATGACAGCACCTCTCTTGTGAATATGTGTAGGTGCCCTTGTTAGAGGGTTTAATGGAGGGAGTAGATTCCTTTTTTGCCTTTCTGCCTTCTACCACATGAGGATACAGCAAGAAGACTCTCATCAGGTGCCAGCACCTTGATCTTGAACTTCCCAGCCTTCAGAACTGTAAGAGATAAATTTCTATTCTTATTAATGACCTAGTTATAGCAGCACAAACTGACTAACACAATATTACTAGTGACTCTATTTTATACATGAGGAGACAGAGACACACAGAGGGTAAGTAATTTACCCACACAGCTGGCTGTTAGTATAGTTGGGATTCAGATCCAGGCTGTCTGAATACATAACCCATACTTAAAATCACACCATATTGCACCCTTTTTTTTTTTTAACTTGGAAGCTGTGTGACAATACCCATCTGTCAAATTTGCCTTCATAAAATGCACAGGAACACATTCTTTGTGTTTGTTTATTAGTTTGACCAGTGTAGGACACTGTTTTAGAGAGGCAGTATAGCAGAGTGATTAAGATAGAGCCAAAGTCAGGCTAGTAAGGTCTAATTCTTAGATCTGCCCATTGCTATTTGTATGACCTTGGGCAAGTTATAGAATCTCTTGGTACCTCATACTCCTTCATGGTAAAGGGAAGATTTATTCCCATACCATGAGATTGTTATGAGCATCAAATGAGTTGCTGTTGCTAAAGTGTTTAAAACAATGGTTAGTATATAATAAGTATTAAAATGTTTTAGTTAAATTTTTTTGTTTTATTTTGAAGTTGTGGGGTACAAATCAGGATTGAGTACATAAGTGGTTTTGGTAGAGGTGAAGTTTTGGGCTTCCCATTGAACCTCATTTTGCCTGGATTAGGATCAGGCACTCTTATTAATGTTATGGGTCTCCCTTCCTCTGGCAGTATACTGCTACTGCCAATCCCTTTTTTGTAGTATTTTGATAGGTGTTCAGTGTCCACTTATGAGTGAGAACATGTGGTACTCAGTTCTGTGTTTCTGTGATAGATTGCTGAGTATG
>CAUYQG010134372.1:0-62728 GCA_963574415.1 Tarsius wallacei | reverse complement strand
GTTCCAGCTACTTGGAAGGCTGAGGCGGAAGGATCGCCGGAGCCCAGCAGGTCGAGGCTGCGGTGGCCGGGAGCGGCCACTGCACTCCAGTCTGGGCGACAGAGTGAGACTCCAACTCAAAAAAAAAAAAAAAAAAAAAGTTTTGACCTAGAAATGGTCCACATTGCTTCCACTCATGTTGCGTTGGTGAAAACTCAGTCATATGGCCATACTCAATTACAAGGTAAGTCAGAAGATTTACCCTTGGCTTAGCCTTTTTCCAACACTAACTCTATAGGTACGGGGGTTGGCAAACTACAGCCTACAGAATGAATCCAACCCGTTTTTGTAAATAAAGTTTTATTGGAACACAGCCATGTTCATTCATTTATATATCATCTGTAGATGCTTTCACACTATAATGGCAGGGTTGAGTAGTTGCAACATAAATTATATAGTCCACAAACCTAAAATATTTCCTACCTGGCAACTTTACAGAAAAAAATGTTAACTACTGCTTTGCTACAGAACTGGAACCATTGCTGCCATCTTGCCACCACAAGGGGGAGTCTGGAACTGCTGGGGACCACCACATGGAGGCTAAAAATGAAGCCAACCCAACAGAAGGCAGAGCCCAGAGATGGAGAGAAACCAAGTCCTGATGACCTCATTTGAGCCACGAAGCCAGTCACTCCTGAAGCCAGCCTAGCCTTGGGATTTTTAGTTAGTTGGTTCAATACATTTCTTTCTTCACTTAAACCAAATTGAATTGGGGTTTCTGTCCCAAAAGAAGAGCCTTAATTGATAACCTCTCCCAGTCTAGTATTAGCAGGCAAAGGAAGAGAGAGTGATATTTGTTTTATACCTAAGGCATAGTGACGAAACCTCAGTCTGATTTAGCACACCAATGGGTCACACATGGACCACGAATAAGTGCTACTGAGGCACAAAACCAACATGTGACACTTCTCCAATTTAGCCCCGCAAGCTCTTGAGACACATTCACAGGGAGCTCCCTATGAATATTTCATGTCTCTGTCTGAATCGATCAAATTTCTCAAAGCAGGTGAGGTGAGAGTGAAAGGCAGGGGTTCAACGAGGCAGCTGCTTAATGATCCCTAAGTTCTGGGAGACTTTGGATAAAACTTGGCCAAGAAACAAAGGCAGAGATTTTTTTCAGTCTGGCCTGTCCTGGAAAGGCACTGTGTCATCTCACACAATGAAACATAATAAGCAGTCTCTCTTCCAGGCCGAGCCCTCCGAACTCTCTGCAGGTGCACTGGCAGAGCACGGAGGGGTTGGCAAAGGTCAGGTGGCTTTGTTCCCCCTGCTGCCTTCTCCTTAGAAGTTGCTCATTACAGAGTGAGCTGGCGGTATTATATAACATAAGCTCAGCCTGGTTCCACTAGAGTACAAGGAAAACACCTAAATGTCTTAAACACACTGCAGACTGAGAGACCATGCATAGGGCCCTTTAGACTTTGACAGACGGGCAATGCATTGAAGTCATAATATGCCTTAGAATTCCTGTGAGGTGCCTCTTATAAAGGCAAGCACTTGTTATATGATGAGTCCTCTAGAGTCGGGACAACAACAGCAAATCCTGTATTTCTAATAATTTTTGGCATTGGCCAAGCAGCCTCTTTCCATGGATCTCCAAGAGCTTTACAAACATTTGCTGTGAAATAACTATACACACACACCATATTCTCTAAAAAAAAAAAAAAAAACTACCCTTGCAAATAAACGAAAGGTGATTATACACACTCTTTTATAATCATAATTTACACAACTCCCTTGTAATTAACAAATACATCCTCTTGTCTCCTGTGACATGAATGAGAAATTCAACACCCAGGAGATGGACATGAGCCCTGCTGTTTTTTAACCCTTTGTAAAAGTATGGGAACACTGTGTAAAAAATGTGGTTTCCGAGCTGAAGTATGTAAGACAAGAATGCTGTAAGCCACTGAAGCACAGAAAGGCAGAAGCCCTGGAGGCCATGAGCATGTGGACAGTAGTGCTAGTACTCAGTCATACCTGCCCAGCTTCCCCTGGGTCAGCCTGTGAGGTTTACGGTTGGAGACAGATCAGAGGAAATTTTATTCAGGAAAATAAACACTAGACAGGGCCAAAAGAAAAGTTTAAATCATGGTCATGTAGGAGAAAAGCACAAGGTCGAAGCTAGAAATGTAAAGTTGAGGGGTGAGGCAAGTGCAGAAAAATTAGCCAGAGCTGAGGTCAGGGAGGGAAGTCATGTGCAACATGAGTCAGGGAAAATGTTCTTGTAGAGAGAAAAAAAGAGAGTTTTTTTTTTTTTTAATTGGCTCATGCAATTGTGGGGACTAGAGAGTTTGAAATCCATAGGGCACGCTAGCAGACTTGACATTCAAATGAGAGCTGGCATTGCAAGCTTGAGTCTAAAGGTTGTAGGATTTCAACACAGGCAAGATTTCTGTTACAGTCTTGAGGCAGAATTTCTACTTCTCCAGGAAACCTCAGCCATTGCTTTCAAGGCCTTCAACTGATTGGATGAGGCTCACCCACATTATGGAGGGTAATCTGTTTTACTCAAAATCAATCCATTGTAAATGTTAACTGCATCTGTAAAATACCTTCACAGAAACATCTAGATGAGTGTCTGACCAAACAACTGAGCACCATATCCTAGACAGCAGACACATAAAATTAACCATCACGGAGTGTTTAAAGATGCCTAACAGAACCAGATGTTTACAACATTCCTTACTCAAAGGGATTTTAGGGATAGAAAGCACTCCACAGATAAGAAATCTAAGAACCTGACAATGGTGAAAAGTGATACCTGGGTCACCCAAAACAAAGGTGAGGACTTAGGTCTCTTAAACCCCAGTCCTGTGTTTTTTCAAACTCTTGATCTAGACATCCTAAGCCCCAATGTGCGAACTCCCACACTGTTTCTTTCTTAATCAAACTTGGTTGGATGTAAAAACAACTATGTGCCTTTAAATTTGTGCTAGCTAGATCACATTCTAATCATCCAAATATCTATTTTTTCAATAACTTCAGGAGGAAACTAGGGATAACATAAGGCTAAGGACAACAACAAAATGCAAAAGTTTCCAAGAGACTGGAAAACATATGTGGACTTGGAGCCTTGCCCTTGTGGGTTTTCTTTCTGAGCCATCTTCATCTAGCCAGCAATTACTTTGGGAATTCTCATTTGCACCTATGTTCATCTATTTGCAAAACTGAGTTACAGCAAGATAGGCCTGCATATCAGGATAGGGCTGTTCACTTCTCTGTTCGTTAGGCCTAAAATGGCGAAATCAGCTTGTTTTTGACTTTTTGTGAATGAAATAACAGTGTTTGCTGTGTGGAACCATCTGGCCCATGCACAGCATGGATTGTTTGCATCAAATCCTGCCTGGCATCCCTCTGAGGTCAGAATCCTCCTATGGCTGGGGTGGCTCCAGGAAGTGCTTAGAGCAACAAAAAAACTTGGCAAAAATAATCCACTAGAGCATCATGAATGCAAAAACTCTTCCCACAACAGAACAGTTACTAGAGAAGCCTGGCACTTTTCTGTGGGAGCCAGTGTGTACTTGAAAAAAATCACCCAGATATGAAGGCAGAAGAAATGATCTGTTACCATCCTCCCAAGTTGGCCTGCTTTTATTTCTCTAAAATCATAGTTTGCAATGTGTGGATGTTACTGTGTTGTTTTTTAACCCCCAGCAGAATGACAACCATGAAAACCTCCATACTTCAACTGAGCAAGTATTTATCAATTTGAGTAGTATATAGTGAACAATAACAATAACTAACTGAGCACTTGTTCTCAGGGAATGTTCTGAGCATTTTAAAGGAACCAACTCATTGAATCCTCACTGCAACCCCATGAGGTAGGTACCATTATTATTCTCGTTTTTTAAATGAGAAGATGAAACATATAGAGGTTAAGTTAGAAAAGATTAAATTCCCTACACAAGTGCCAGAGTTCATCAATTCTAAGATAAATTTTTATCATATTTTAACATCACTGAAATTAGGATGTGTCCTACAAATTGATGGCATGTTAGCATTGAGTCATAATTTAGCTGGCAGTTTTTTTGTCTTTCTTAGTGACACAAAATATTGGTGCATCTTTTATTCAATAGCCTCTTAGATTTGATGAGAAGTGGAAGATCAGAGAGCCAGGGTAAAACCTGGGCAGTTTGGCTCTGGAGGCCATGTTCTTGGGGCATGCAATGAGAGCTTCCCAGCTGCTCCAGCGAGAAGGGAAGGGAGAAAAAAAATAGGCTTTGATTTCAACCAGGAGTTCAGAAAATGCTGTAAGTAGTATTTCTGAGATGTCACTACTTACCTAGTTCTTAAATTTGTCATTAAAAAGCAAAGCTTTACTTATTTGGTTTTGAAATAGAAAAAAAGCTAAGGTAGCCTAAGGCAGCTTCTCAGTCTTTTTTAAATTATTGTTATTATTATTATTATTATTTTTTTTTTTTTTTGAGTTGGAGTCTCACTCTGTCGCCCAGACTGGAGTGCAGTGGCCGCTCCCCGTCACTGCAGCCTCGACCTTCTGGGCTCCGGTGATCCTTCCGCCTCAGCCTTCCAAGTAGCTGGAACTACAGCCGCGCGCTACCACGCCCGGCTAATTTTTAAATTTATTGTAGAGATGAGACCTCACCAAGTTGCCCAGGTGGGTCTCGAACCTGCGGACTCAGGCAATCCACTCACCTCAGCTTCCCAAAGCACGGGATTACAGGCTGAGCCACCGAGCCCGGCTTTTTTGTTATTATTATTCCTCAATGCTTCATGATAAACTAAAGTTCGTACTGGTTCCCTCCCTCTGGCACCCCCAGGAATTCTGAATGCCGACCCTACCATAACCCCACTTAGAATGAGAATATTTGGCCTTAAAAATATCCAAAATCTATCTTGTTCTATGTATGCATGGGATTTGATTCACCTTTTTCTTATCATCTCAAACATAATAATAGTTACATAGCTCTAAACTTAAATTTTTTTTTAAAGAGTGAGAGTGAGTCAAAGAATGAAGTGGAAGAGTTAGCTTTGTGTGTGTGTGTGTGTGTGTGTGTGTGTGTGTGTGTGTTGTTTGGAATTGTTTTGTTTTATACTTGGGTTGGTAAGGAAAGAAATCTCATTTTTTTAAAAAAAAGAAAGAAAATCTGTCATTTTAACCGATTTATTAGTCCCAGTTTCTCTAGCAACAACACATTGATTTTGTTGCCCAGGAAACTGGTGGGAGTTTCTGGAGAATTAATTACCTCATTCCAAACCAAGGGGTCACTAAACACTCTCTTTTCAACTCTGTTTTTATATGAAACAAAGGCCATTCCTTGTAACTCACCTGAGTCTTTCTAGGGCCTGAAACCTGAGCCTCTACTCATTCCTGGGATTTCGCACTTCCTGCTGCAAACCACATGTTAGGTTATAAAGGGAAAACCCTATAGTTACAGTTGGGGAGGGTGGGGGAGCAAGGATGAGGTCACAAATGCCTGCAGGAGGCAATCACAGCTCTAACCCAAAGCTGCTAGAAAAACATGTTCCAATAAATTAGAGAGATTGTTTTCATAGCCCTTCAGTTTCAACGTTTTGCTCTTCACGGTTTTAAGTGTCTTTCTCTCTACTCTGTGTCATAAGTGTGCTCCTAGACTTCTGCAAAAGCTAGTGGCTAGTCCGCCTGGACCTGCCTGAATTTTGTTCCTTGCCCCTGGAAAATTCCTTTAACTAAATGCACTTTTTATACCCCTCCTTTCTTTGTGGAGACACCAAATATAGAAGGCCTGGGGGAAATGGGGCCTCTGGAGTCACTAACCTAGACTGAAACCTCTGAGGGGGCTTTGGTGATGCTAAGGACTGGCCTAGGTGTCCAGCAAAAGATGCCTAACAAATCTGGAAGAGTGAACCCAGCGAGAATTTATCCTCCCAAGGACAAGAAGATGGAAGTGAAGGCTCCACGATATGGGCCACTATTGAAAGGAAGGCCTGAGTACCCAGGAGTAACCCAGTTACCAATCTGAAATAGAAGTAATCTGTCACCTGGGTGAGAACATTGTCCTTGTCCCTTAAGCAGAGGACAACAGGCGTGTTTCTTTAAAGAGGAATGGGGAAAACTGACTCATGTCGGGGTGGTGAAGGAGAAAAGGAATAGAACTGGAAAGCTAACAGACCTCAATTTGAATCCTGGCTCTGCCACTTGCTAGCTGGGTGACCTACAGTGAATGAACCAAACTCTCTGGACCTCTGTTTCCACTTTTACAAAACAAGAATAACTATATAAAGTAGGGATATTATAAGAATTAAATTATATCATGTATTTAGAGCGTCTGACATATAAAGGCACCCATGCAGTGCTCATCATGCTGATCTCTCTGACCTCCCATCTCCACATGAGAGGATTTGGTCAGCACCTTAACAGTAGTTACGCTCCACTTTCTTTTCTCCAACGAAGTTAGAGTTTGTGCTATTTCTCAGCACACCTCAATTGCTTCTCTCTGGAGCCTCGTGGGCTTCAGAAATTATAAGTGTACTTATTTCTCTTCCTCTAACAAGAGACCAGGTACACAGAAGCCTCTAGCCTTGCAGGAACTGTGTTGCTTGGGCCAACCGGGTTGATGTTATGGACAGCTTATTGTCTTATGTACTTTCAAAACCAACTTAGAGGGGTATCATCACTTTCTTCCTGCTCTGTTCCTGTGAATGTATTTTCATAATAAGCACAATTAGAAGTCATTTGGTCTATTGCTGTTTTCATTAAACCTTTCTGTAGCCTAGAAACCTTTAAAATCCCCATTCTGCCTGCTTGGGAAGCCCCATCTCCTCTGTGAAGCCCTCCCTGGTTGCCCAGTTCACACTGTGCCCTCCCTTCTCAGAACTCCTGCAACACTGCTAATCAGCACCATATGGCTTAGCAGGGAACATTTTTCTTGCTTGATAGTGCTGTGCTCATCTCTCTTGATTGCTGTTAAGATCCTCGACTAAGGTTGCCAGATAAAATACAGGATGCCCAGTTAAATTTGAATCTCAGGTAAACAACAAAAAACTTGTTAGCATAAGCATGTCTCAAGTATTGTATCCCATATTTGTATTTGCTAAATCTAGCTCAGCACAGAGGTGAGACTCCTGTGCCACACTGTAAATAATTACTGATAACAACAATAGTGGCTAACATTTATCAAGCACAGGATCTGGCACAGTTAATTTGTCAGACACTGCTAAATATTTTATATATATATGTCAAGAGGAAATACAAAAACATATATATAAACATTCATTGACAATGCAAGATAGAATATTATTTTTTAAATTAAATTAAATATGTAGAGACAGGGGTCTTGAACTTCTGGCCTCAAGGGATACTCCCACCTCAGTCTCTCAAAGTGCTGGGATTACAGGGATGAGCCACCGCCCCCAGCCAGGATATGATTTTTTTTCATGTAGCATGTAGCTTCAAGATCAAGGGGAGGCACTCTGAGATACATAGCCCAGCACTGTCATTAACTGTCCCCATAATTGGGTATTTACCTAATCTTTTCTTATTCTCTTCATTTATAAAACAATGATGCTAATAGCTCTTTTCTCCTAGAGCTGTGATAAAGATTAAATGAGGTAATACACTAAGAGTGTGGCATGGTACTCAGCATATGGTAAATTCTGTAGAAATGTTAGATGTTGTGGTAGAAATGGTATCATTCTTGTGGAACTTAGAGAGGGGAGCTCTTCGACCTGAGTGGTCAGTAGAGCATTCAAGGACTGGTAAGTTTGACAAATCAGGAGAGAATCACCAGACAGCAAGAAAGTAGAAAGACTTTTTCAGGACATGGTAAGTAAACTTACCTAGCTGCTTCAACTTGCTTGGGATTAACTCAGAATTTTCATTGCTATCAAAATGCTCTGTCAATCTAAATAAACTTTAAGTTCTCACAGCTACAAAATTTCCTATCCTGACTGGAGCAATTTACAGCTCTAAGGACACAAGTTGAGTATTCAGGGGCATGATGATTTTTTAAAAATAAATAAACATCAAGTATAGTTCTGACACTTGATATCTGTCACTGCACCTCGTTTCTAAGCTTATCACAAGAAGATAACATTCACCAGGGAAGTGGGATATTTATTGACTATTGATCTGTCTATTGATTGACAATAGAGTTGTGCTCTTTGGGAAATAAACCTTGAGGATCCCGTCTAAAAATTCTTTTTTACCCCATTCTCTCTCGCAGGAGTACTTGAGTACAGAAGCATGGACCCAGCCTTGAGACCTTTTGCTGGATCTGAGTTTACACTGAGGTTTTTGCTCAGAGTTGGGGCTGTGGGAATGAAACAAGAGAGGGTGCCAGATGGCAGAGTGTGGGAAGTCTCAGGCTGGAAAGGGATAGCCAAGATAAACAAGCGACTGGAGGTCTGAAAAATGAATGGATAAACATCCAAACCAAAGTCAACAGTGCTGGAGAATCCAACCCGGTCTCCGCAGCCCGGGAGGTTTTGACATATGAGTTCAGTCTCAAGTCCTTGAAAGAACTTTCGTGCATCTGATTCTTAAGGCTCCCTGCCTTTGGGAGGGTTTGGGGGGCAGATATCACACAGTTCCTGTAGCAATGCAGGAATTGCTAGAGTTTCTTCAGCATGCCTTTCTGTAAGATTTCTGCTTAAAAATCAGTAGATGACTGGATACTGGTTGATATGAAAGTAGTAATGTTAATTTTCAGCATGATTAAAGAATCTTTATCTTTTAGAGCTACATAGTGAACATTTGCAGATTAAATGATATAATCAAAGAATAATACTAAAAAATCTGGGAATAGAGACTGGGAACTGCCATAAATTGATAATTTTAAGCTTGGAGAATATTCTGTTATTCTTTCTACTTTTCTATATGATGCTTAAATCTTTCCATAACGCAAAGGTTTAAATGAAAGTTGTCAAAGATGCATTTATTTTATATCATAAAAAGAACCAAACATGGATCTAACAGAAGATCCGGGATTTCTTAATCATAACAGGTAACAGTTTCAGGTCTACATAGAACACAGTGAAATGAAAAGCAAGCAAAATTAAGGCATTTGGAACTAAGGACTAAACTTTTTTTTTTCATAGAAACTAGGTCTCACTATGTTGCCTAGGCTGATCTCAAACTCCTAGGCTCAAGCAATCATTCCACCTCAACCTCCCAAAGTTCTAGGATCATAGGCGTGAGCCACCACATCCTGGTAGGAGCTTCTTGCACATCTGAATATTTTATGACGGTGTATCTATGCTTTCCTGTAAATTCACAGATAATATGTGTATAGTATAATTGGTATACTCACTTCTCTATATGAAGACCTAATCTTGGGAAACACTAAATAAAGACAGAAGAATGTATGGAGTCAATCTAAAAGATGCTTCAGAATAGCAGTTATTACATGGTTGGCTGGTGGCCCATTTGCAGTTCAGTGGGGTTTTGACACAGACTGGGGCAAAAAGAGGAAACAACTACTTGAAAGTAAGAAGTCTAGCATGCTGACCAAAAAGTCCCTGCTGGAATTCTTCTCTGACTCAATTCATTTCCTCCCAGCCTTCTGGTATGATGGGTTTTCTTGTTTATTTGGTTTGTCTTTTCAATCCCTGATAAATTTGAATTATAGTCACTCTATGATCTGTGCTATGAAGAAAAACAAAAAAGCAAACTGTTTAGAATCCTTGTTTAAACTGGAATAACTGATTCCGCTTTGAAAGTAATACATGATCGTTTCCTGACCAGCCAAAGACCCCAAATCCTATGTGGCCAAAGAGTTAGTATTTATGCAACTAAAATGCCTCCAGTTTCTTTGCTGTCGTTGGGGGCTGAATAGAAATGTCCTGCTGTTTCTCTAAAGTATGGTTGGCATAGTTATTGACCATATAATCTTACTAAGTTTGCAAATGTTGTTAGAAAACCTGCACATGTCATATCATATTGTTTTTAATGCAGTAAAGGGTCAGATGATACTGTACAGCTTGCTCAGCGCAGGAAGGCAAGTGCAGGCCTGGCGGCTTTGCTTGAGGAGTCCAAATCAATTATGCTCTAATCAGGACTGTTTCCGGAACTGGTCAGAGTGAGGTTCAGAGTGAAAAGGAAAAATTGCTATTTCTCTCCAGATCCTGTTTGCATCAGTGGACTCCATCTGAGACACATCCTGTTTGACCTCTGGCGTGGCGGGGGAGGGGAAATGGTCTGTTTGACTTTTGACTATCACTGATCTGAGAGCCTCTATTTTTTTCTTCTTTCAGGAAATGCTAGGATTCGTATTATAACTTAGTCATCCTCCTCAGTCCATGAGGATACACAGTATGGGCTAGTCTTATTTCTCAGAGAGTGGTCCCTGGTGTATCAGAACCCCCCAGGACACTTGTTCAAAGCATAGAATTTAACACAGTCTCTAGGAAGGTGCTATTTTAACTAACTACACGGGTGATTCTGAAGAGTAGCCAAGTTCAAGAACTTGCATCAGGATGCAAACTACTCAAACTCAGGCCCCTAATCTTGGGTCATTGACTTCAGCCAAACCAAATTCTTTTATTTATTCTCTAAGGCTAGAAAAATTTTTTTGAGTTTTGGGCACCTAGAAGGGACCACAAAAAGAAATGCCCCTGCTTGTGGGCCCAGAAATACTTTAGGACACCATATCTATACATTTCTGGGGGCTGGTTAGTGAGAACCAGGTCTAACTTGGGGTCAGTCTGCAAACTACAATCAGACCCTGACAAGATCCTCACCGAGTCAAAAAGAGAAAATTAAGAGTAAAGTTAATTTATTCAAATTATTTTGTGATTAGCTATATCTTGTGGTCTTAGCATATCTTTTTCTTTTAGAGATTTGTTTTTAATGTATCTATTTTTTGACTTGTTAATACATAATACCCCTTGTATAACATTTAGAATGCACAAAAACCTCCTGCTTTGACTATATGGGAAGTCTCCCTCTTACCCCGAAGTTCTGGTTCCCAAATGCAGAATTGTTCCTGATTTCTTATTCTTTAGGAAATGCTCTGTGCATATACAAGCAGATATGTTTGTGGAAATGCTTTTTTTTTTGGAGGTAGGATCTTACTCTGTTCCCCAGGCTGGAATGCAGCGGCATGATCATAGATGATCACAGCTCACAGCAGCTTTAATCTCCTGGGCTCAGACAACCCTTCCACCTCAGCATCCCGAGTAGCTAGGACTACAGGCACATGCCACCATGCCCATCTAAATTTTTTTTTTTAATTTTCTGTGGAGATGAGGTTTTGCTATGTTTCCCAGACTGGACACTACCCAGGCTGGTCTCAAACTCCTGGGTTCAAGCAAGCCACCCTCCTCGGGACAGGCATGACCCACCACACCCAGCCAGAAACTCGTTTTTAATATAACAGGTAGCATCCCGCTTAACAACACAGAGGGTACCAAAAAAATGTATACACATCTTAAGAAAGGAAAAAACTGTGTTAAGATTGTAATACTCAATATATACGATAACAAAAGATGAATACAAGTCACGTTTGACTTCTTCAATTAATTACAAGAAGTGCTCGAAGTGGTTACCATCAGCGTCCAGATACTTCTGATTATGGCAACCTAAAAATAATACATAGGTATACATTTTTTTGGCAATCCCAGTATACTCTGGAGATACTTTCCTATCAGTGCATTTGGAGAATTTTTTAACTAAATGACAGTGATGATATACTACAGTTGGGTATTTTTTAAATGCCCTAGAGACAACACACACGCAATCACGCATATACACACATATTTGGCAATCCCATAGTGGATCCCCAAATGGTTTTTTAATTTTTTCTCATCCATGAAATCTGAAAGCTGAAGCTACTGGCATAATACTAATGAAGAATAATAATTTAGTAACTATATTATTGTAATAAAAATATTGCATAGGATACATAATAATGATTTATTAAATAATAATAATAATAAGAGAGTTTCAGGCTCAAATGGGCCTGGGCTTAAATCCTAGTTCTGTTATTTTCTAACTCTAAGAATTTAGATAAGTTGCTGATTCCTCTGAGTCAGTTTCCTCCTCAGCAAAACTGAGGGTAGGGTGAGAAATAAAACCTTACCATCAGTTTTGAGAATCGAATAAATGATAAGTAGAAAGCACCTGGAACCTTGCGCTTGAAGGATTATTGGTGGTACACGGAGCATGGCTATAGAGAGTTGGCAACGGACAAACGCTTCAGAGAGATGACATTAGATAAGAACTCAAAGTGCTCATTGACTTTGGCAGTTGGAAGATCAATGAAGATTCAGCCGCAGAGCTCAGGGGAGTGTTATGGGCAGAGATCAGAGCTGGCAGGAGGGGTGGCACAGCGGTTGGTGGGGAGAGAAGGGGGTTGGTGCACTATGGCAAATACATAGTCAAAGAAGATTCTTTCTGATCCTTTATCTGCAGTTTCTGAACACCATGAAGGGATAATATGGTGCAGAGTGATATTTCTTCAAGCCCCATTTCCTTCTCGTGGACTTCGCTCATCTTCTGCTGCTGTTCTTGTGCTTCTCTCACTAAAACTGCCCCTTCATCTTCTCCAGTTACTCTTTTTTGCTAATTAATTTCCTCTCCTTCTCCTTCTCCTCCTCTCCCCACTTCTGATTCTGTCCCAAGAAAGCTCAGAGAACCATAAGTCTGGCAGACAGAATCCTTCTCAGAGTGCAGAAACCATTCATAAATATACAATCTTATTTTGTTGTCAAGAGGGGAAAAAAAAGTAGGAACCTTGCTGTGGAATAATTTTTGTCCCTTTACAAATGAATGAATGAATGATGAATTAAACCAAGTCAAATCCTCAACTGGGCTGCAGAGGAATTTGTCAAGAGATGTATTTGAGCAAAACCTTAAGGAGCTGTGAGCAGAGTGTGTGCCCATGACAAACGTTGTGCTGCATTTAACATGAGTTAAGTGATTGCAGGCACCTTGCTGGACCAGCAGGAGTGATACTTGGGGACAGAGAGCACTCTAGGACCTCTCCAATTAAGGGAGCCAGTCCTCTTTCTGCATGCAGAGCTGGCTTTCTTGATCCTGAACTATGCACGATGTTGTAGCATTCTACCTTTTCCATTTCTGAGTGAGCAATCCATGACCAAAGCCCAAATGGAAAGTTCTGGGAGAATCCTAGGCATCAGGCCTGACATCCCAAGGTAAACATGTGATGGGCAAAAGACAGGACCCAAGGGGAAAGGGCAAATTGCTCAGGTCTGAGAGCATTCCAAGCTCCTTGGAAGGTGGGGGATCCATCCCTGCTCTCCCCCTTTCTGGAAACTAATGCCCAATTTAACAAAGCAGAAATGGCGGAGGACTTGGCCTTCTATTAAACTTTGTTACTTTCAGAATAAGGCTGTGGTCTATTTAAAGGTGCCGTGCAAATAATTGGGTTCATGTTTTCCACCAATTCAGATGAAAGGTGGATGCCAATCTGTATAAGTGATAACACTTTTTTACAGAGAGAAACTAGGCAAGACAGTGTAGTTGTGGAATTGCTGAGAGCACAGGGTTTGGGAACAGACAGACCTTGTCACATCCTGACTCTATCAATTATTGTCTGTACGTCTTTGGGCACGTTGCTCAGTAATAATTACTCTGAGCCACAGTTTCCTTACCTGTAAAATGAAGATAATAACCATACCTACTTCACAATGTTCTTGTGAACACATGTATAGGGCACTTGACATTGTGACAACAGAGTATCTTTCAACAAATAGCTTTTATTGTTGTCACCAGAGTTTCCTGGAAATCATACTTTATAAATGTACAAGAATTTTAAAAATAAACTTTCAAAATTTGGAAATCATTTTACAGATACAGAAAAGTTGTAAAGCAGTTCCTGAGAGTTCCCATACATGCTTATCCAGATTTTTTTTTTAAATGTTAACATAGTAACATTTCCATGGTACATTTGCTAAAACTAAGAAGTCAATTTTGGTACATTACTATTAACTAAACACAGTATTCAGATTTCAGTTTCCTTTTCCAAGATGTAATATAGGATATCATGTTACATTTAGAAGAATATTTTTTATTAGCACAACAACCAACATCATTAATAAACCAATTAGTGTCTCCATTGTCAAAACTTAAATGTTCCTTTCTAAAACACTTGAAAGTTCTTGAAAATCATTTATTCTCTTAAGTACATTTTTTAAAACTTGTTGACCTATTAATTGGCATGGTAAATCCATTTTGCATGGTTAGTGAAACAGTGAAATACAGGTTAGCATCTCCCTGAATTATCACAATATTCCATATATTTGGATTTAAAATTGGTAAGACTTTACAAGAGTACCTGCATAATCAACATTTGTATACCTAACCATGAATTGTACCCCACATCTTTAAAATTAAAAAAATATTTTAATAAATAAAAATAAAGAGAAAAAAGACCATTAAACAATTTAAACACCAAATTCCTCATTTTATTTTTTTTATTTTTTATTTTTTTTCCAAACAAGCTTTATTTGGGAGGAGTTTCTCATTTGTTAAAGCTGCAAGCAATTTCTTTTCACAATTACAGTTCTAGAGATCTAATAGTTTAGTTTCAGAGATCCCACTGTTCAAAGGTATATTTCAAAATTACTGACAAAACCAAAGCCACACCAGAAGGAAACAGCTCATTGGACTGGTTTGGAATGTGCAGCTATGGATTTCAGCTACTCTCCAAAACAGGCACACCACTTCCCCGGAAAAAGGTGGGATGGAACCAATGCGCGCACAAAGGGAAATGTCTAAATAAGTTACTTGGACAGGATTACGCACCCCTTAGAAAATACAGTAAAGTCACAAGTCCCAGCTGGAAGGGCACATGGTACAGCACCAATTTCACAGGGAGCTTAAAGGATCCTGGGATCGGCAGGTGTTGGCTTGTGGCACACACAATAAGAGCATTTACAGAAGTGGGGTGAGAACACTGGAGGGCAGGGGTCTCTCACAGTCCTACCCAGTCTTTTAACTTGCAAAAAGGATAGCTTGTGTTCTGCAGCATCTTTGGGAACATTTGAGACAGTTCAAAAACAAAAACACAACGCTCAATACTATTCCCCAGAAAGTCCATGTCTGAAAAGAGGGTTCCCAGGGGGCTCTGCGCCTCCCATCCACTTCCATCCCCACGTGGTACAAGACATCAGCAAGGGCGTGCTCGACCCCAGCCCATGTCACTCATAGAGCAGTATGTGAGATCCTTTGGAGGATTCTTGAAGCACGGTCCAAAGTTAGTGGAAATCGTGCAGCTCTTGTACAGTCAGATGGCTGGGAAGTAAACGCCTTCAAAAATGTCTTTGTAGGCCACTCCTTGATTGACACCATTTTTATAAAATATTATCTCACCATGGGGAGTTTGCTTTAGGCTCTTCTCTGCTTTATCCACGAAGTCCTTCTCCTCAAAACACTAGTAACTCTTGAACTTTATCAAAGCCTTATCTTTGTAAGTATCAGGCAATGACTTGGCTGTCCCTGTGTCTTCAGGAAGATTAATATAAAATCCTAGGACGTCACCCTGTCCATAGCCAGAAGAGTAGTGTTTGCCAATGGACTGGTGGAATTTGGTTCCCTTTTTGCTCCTCCAAGAATAGCTAAATTTGTCATAACCTAAGGGAGCTTGAAGGTTACCTAAGGGCTGGGACCAACCCAGCCTGGCAGCAGTATCTGGTGGCATCTCATCCACAGTGATTTCAAAGTACCAGGCACCTTTCCGTACCCCATGAGAGGCCCGCACCATGGAGTAGCTCTTCTCTCCAACCACAGTCAGTCGGTCATCGGAAATCTTTAACTGAGGAGCTCGATCATGTGGGGCTAGCAAAACCCGTTCATCCAAGCAGGCTCTGTAGAGGTCACCGGGAACAGGTTTTCCCGCCCAGCAGTCAAGTTCAAGCTTCTCAGGGTCAGGGGCGTGGGGATCAGGCTCAGCTAAAATATACCGATAGCCATCTTTGTTAAATGGGTGCTCCAAGGGGTAGCCATGAGTGGGGAAGGCGTTGAGCAGAAAACAAAGGGTCACTTCGGGCCTCTTAGGTGGTCCCTGCGGTCCCGCCATCCTGCTGCTTGCGCTTGGCTCCTCTTCCTTTCCCGCTGCTTCCTGCGGCAATCCCCCATTTAGATTCCCACTGGTAGACACAGCACTGCTTTGTTTTTGGTTGTCATAAGCAGGAGCAATGTCGCTAAGGTCCTGATCTAAAAGTCCAAATTTGGGGTAACCTTCTTCCGGGTCTTTACTCCCAGGATCGGGGTGTTCCTTTACCAAGAATACATCTCTTTCTTTACTCATTGTTTTAACAATGTTATTTGGCCAAGTCATTTTCCCAGGTCTCTGTCTGGTCGTCATGCATTCCCAGTATTTATCAATAAATGGTATAATATCCTTATCTTTGGAGAACATGGTTTTCGGATGTTCATCCTGTGTTCTGGACTGCCATGTTAGGTTAGCCAAAGCACTAAGGCACATTTCTTTCAAGTTTGCTTGCTTCCGGAGGAAATAGGTGTTCCCGCTAGGATGGCATACATTGCCATGAAAACTGTAGTTGGTCGTGAAAGGGAGACAGGATGAGGTATCTATGCCAAATGTATCTGCAGTGAACCACTTGGTACATATCCCACACTGCAGCGCTACCTCTCCCAGCTGCTGGCCATTCTCTTCATCCACGGAGCCCACCTGAGAATCCATCACCTCTGAAGTATCCCCAGCACCTTCCAGTGTATCTTGTCCATTAGAGGATTCTGTCTCCAAACCACCACTTACATCAACCAAGTTTGCATCCCCGCCCTCAGCCTCCCCGGCACTGGGCTCAGCCGCAGGAGTAGCAGACGTCCCCTCCGCGGCGGCCGGGGCAGCTGTGAACGCTGCCACCGGTTTCGTCTCCCCCTCTTCCACCGCTGTTGCATTTGCGGTAGCTCCTGGGCCGGGGCCGGCACCCGCTCCCGGGCCGGGTTCGGTTCCCGCCGCCGCCCCAATTCCTCATTTTAAGTCGGAAATACTACTTATGGTAATTCATGGTTCGTTTGTTAATATTAAATGCGAGATGTTGATGTTGAATGTGAAACTACTTTGAGTAACGATAACATCTTTGGGTACACAAGTGCACAATAGTGTCCTATCTGTGTTTCTGCCTTTTTACATTAGAATCTCGGAAGAAAAAAAATAATAAAATTAATAGGATTTTACTTAGTACGTAATCATGTTCTACAAAGAGATGCAATATCTGGCACCTAATAGGTGTCCTAAAAGTGAGTGTTGCTCAGCTGAATGTAAAGGAGAATTCAGAACTCGTGACAACTGATCTGTTTTCAAGTACAGTTAGGTGTAGTTTGCCGTGAACGGGTCTTGTTTTGAATGATCTCCTGGAGCTTAATTTTGTCTTTGCACATAGAGCCTGTTTGTATAAGACTATAGAGAATCTGAGCAAATAAGGCTTACTGTTTGGTGAACCATTAATTTTTCCACCATCTTTCACTCAGCAAAGATTGTCTCTTAGGGGGAATCGATTCTGATGTTGAAAATAAATCTGTTTTACTTTCATCTCTGAAGAAAAAAAATTATGTGTGCAAATTAAATGTCTAGGAAGTTAGTTGTGGTAATTGCTGTTTTTAATCAGCAGGATTAACAGGAGATGATGAGAGTCACTGCTGGTGACTGTGGCATGAGAGAGACAGAGATAAGGGTGTCCAGCCAGCTGTGAACTTTATGTTGCGACCAAGTAGGTTTGCAGCAGCCCTGCTGAGATCTCAGGGGTAAGTTATTAACAAGATAGGTGTGTTGAAGGTATGGCTTCCTTTGCTGGTATTGAATCCAGCATTGCCTCTGAGACATTCATTTAGTAATTCCTTTATTCAATTTAAAATACCTATCATGTGACAACTATACACCATTTACTAGATTTCTGCTACTAAAAGCATAATCTGTAGAGCGTTTATCTACCTAAGAGCTTGTTAGAAATGCAAAATTTCAGGCCGCACCACAGTTCTCTGAATCAGAACCTGCATATTTACAAGATCTGTGGGTGATTCTCATGTACATTAACACTTGAGAAACACTTGGCCAGATGACAAGTGTAAGGGCCAGGATCCCATCAGGACGCAGATGACACATCTATTGAAGAGACTATTAATAAAAGTTCAGTGAGAGTTACAGGAGGACACCAATCAGGAATGGTGAAGCACCCTGGAACTAGTACCAGCAGGAGGTTATTACCACCCCAGCAAAATCTGTAGCTGTAGGAGAGAGCTATGCAATAGAACCAATAGTCTTTGATAGACAGAAGTAGTCATTACAAAAGTGTGCCTTGGCAAGGAGCGACCTAAGGGAATAAATACCCCAACCTTCTCTCATTCTCTAATCAGTGACTCCCAGTCCAATGCAAAACCAGAGGGCAAGAAAGCCTATTAGGTACAGTTGGTAAAGATCAGGTGCTCAGGACAGAGAGCACAGTGGGGAAGAGTGGAAAGTGTCTCTGATGGGGGCCAACAGAGCATATTTATCACACCACCAAACATAACCTTCGTTCTCTATGAGTTTGCTCTTCAGAATACCTCATGTATGAGTGATTTGGAGGTGAGAATAGCCCCCATTGTTCCAAGTTATATAAAAACTAGATTTTCAAATTGGTCTTGCATTTGATATTCTAGAATTCTCCCAAACCACTCTTTAAAAAGCTAACCATATTATTAAGCAACTATTATGTGAAAAGCACTCAACTGGATACTAAGAGAGAGACAGAAGTATTAGATATGATCTCTGCCTTCAAGAAGTTTGTGATTGGCCAGGTTCGGTGGCTCAGCCTGTAATCCCACACTTTGGGAGGCCGAGGTGAGTGGATTGCCTGAGCCCGTGGGTTCGAGACCCGCCTGGGCAACTTGGTGAGGCCACATCTCTACAATAAATCAAAAAAATTAGCCGGGCATGGTAGCACGTGCCTGTAGTTCCAGCTACTTGGAAGGCTGAGTGGAAGGATCGCCGGAGCCCAGCAGATGGAGGCTGCGGTGGCCGGGAGCGTGCCACTGCACTCCAGTCTGGGCAACAGAGTGAGGCTCCAACTCCAACTCCAAAAAAAAATAAAATAAAAGAAGTTTGTGATTTTAGTAATCAATGCTTCCTGCATAAAACTTTGCAGACAGACTCACTCATACAATCAGCCAGAATCCAATAAAGCATATGGAGTTGAGACCCTGGAATCAGATTGCTGGGTTTAAAACTCAGTCCTTTCGCATACCAGCTATGGGACCGTGGGACTGTGCTGCCTAACTTCTCTGTGTCTTTGTTTCTTCCTCTGTGAAGTTGGGATGATAAAAAATAACTACCTTCTTCAAAGGGTTACTGTGGTAGAGGTGAAGATTAAACAAGTTAGAACATGAAAAATATTTTTGGTGGTCATCATCTAGCACATTGACAAACCTATATCTGTTAGTCATTGAAAACTAAGAAAGAACTATGCTCCCAGGAGCAGAGGGTCTAAAAGAGCAGAGTATCAGACCAATGATATAAAGTTCCCCTCCATGTTTATTGATATACATCAATTAAAGTGGAAAAACAATATGCTGATAATCAGAGTTGGCATAAGGATAAGGATGTATTGAAACAAGTTTGAGAAACCCTGACCACTAGTTACTCCTAGCTTCTATACTCCATACAATCCCTGTCTATGTGTCCTTAGAGGGTTAAGAGACTTTCTAAGGGAACGGGTTCCTACAGAGCTTTCTGGTTTAGAGAAAAATAAAATATAAGTGTAAAAATAAGAGTGTTTTTAAGAAATTGAAGTTGGCTGTGTATTCAAAACTCACTGAAGGAGTTTTCAGTATGGTGTGGGTTGTCAGCTACTTTGGGTAACAAATGTGCTATGCAGCCGTGCCATCAGAAGTCGCATATATCTGAGGGCAGAAGTCAGCTCTTGAGACTTTGGTTACCTCTTTGTCAGGATTTCCAAAATTTTCAGACTTCTTTTGTTAGATTCAGCATATGTTTTCTTTGCTTTTTGATGAACTTTTGACCTACATTGCATTTCCAGTCTCCAGTCATTTAGTGGAAGGCCATTAGTGACTGGTTAAAAACAAGCATGCACACACACATACACACGCATATCTATTATGTATCCAGACCAACTGAATTACAGAAGGAACCAATTTGAAAATATTGAGTTAAAACACTAGAAGACAAACATGAGTTTTATTGTTAGCAGTTGGCATGACAACTTGATATGCTAGACAGTAATATGTGCTGAGTTCACGTTGTTGGAGACTCTGACAAGTTCAAGGCTGGGGCTTTGCCTCTAAATCTTGTTACCAAGGTAATGCAGCATAAGGCCAGAGTCCACTGAAATGAATACCTCTGACAGCTCATGCCAGCAGGAGCTATCTGATTAAACGGGATCTTTAAAAAAAAAAAAGAAGAAGAAGAAGAAGAAAGAAGAAAGAAACAATATTTTAACAAGAGCAGGAGGAGAATGCAAAGGCAGGATATTGAAATATGGGCAACAGAAAATCTGAAAGAAAAGCAGTCAGTGGGTGCCAAGAAGTAACTAAATAATGGGGTCTGTTTCATTGGCAAGAGGTTGGTGATCTGTGAAGGTCTGCAGGCAGGGATTTCAGCCTGCCGGGCCATTTTGCATGCAAAATGATACTGCCCCAATTTGGTTCCCTGGCTCAAGTTCAGCAGAATGATTTCACTTGATTGGTGGCCGCTCTCCTCCCCATGGCAGACTTTAATTTGACAGGTTTTCTTCTCTGATAATACATTAAGGAAAATGGTCTCTGAGGGACTTCATAGGTTACACATATTTCCCAGGATGAGAAGGGAATCCACAAAACTCTCAACACACACCAAAATGCCACTGCCTTCAGTCACTAGAATGGCCTTTTAGATATTTGTGTGATTCATGTTTGAGTGATTTGTGAGTCAATGATTTATGGGATAATATTGTTAGATTCATGATCTTATGAGCTCCTTGTTTTCCTCGCTTTATATGCCAGTTTCTCTTGGATTTGTTCATAATGAAACTGGTCCTTAGAGTTTCTAACGCTCTAAGAATGGAAAAGAATAAGTCCTTAAGTTCATGATCTTATTTCCCATAGAGATTTGAGCCAGGGTCCACATGAGCCGTCTCTTCTCTACACTTCCAGGGATTTAATAGGAATAATCAGTAAATGGGGATATGAGGTAAGAGGTGGAATGTGAAAGGAATTCAGAATCCCAGATCAGCAGTTCTAATGTTCCTATATATACAGATCAGAGTATTATTTTGCAAGCAAATGAGGGAAAGAAACTTTCCTATGCTTACCCCATCCTATACAAGCAGCTTATAATGAAAAGTATATTGACCCTGGAATTTCTGACAAAAATCAAACTCCTGCCTCTGCAAATGATTTGTGGAATGACCTCAGCAAAGTATTTAACATGTTTGAGCTCTGATGCTTAAGTTTTAAAAAAAGTTAGATTATCCTAGCTTTCACCTGTAACAGTAATTCTCTATCTGGAATGTACAACCAAATCATGGAAAGAAATTTTAAGAAATTGTGATTTCCCTGGGCCCCACCCCAATCTCTACTGAGTCAAAATGTGTTCCTTCCAAAAGTTCTACATATTATTCTTATTTTCGTCTTTAAGAATCACCAAAGATTATGGATAATTTATAAAGATAAGCTGGCTAATATATGTGAGTTGTCATAAGCTACTTAATCAAAGAAAAAGGGTACTGCCAGGTTCAGCTTACATGTTTTTCAGCTTATATTTTTGATATTTAAAACAGGGCAAAGAAATTTGGAATGTGGGAAACTTGGCATACAGAAAGAGGTTACATTTCACTCTACTATTTGAAGTATTTGGAGATGTCCAAACTTTAAATGAAAAGTTCTTTGAAGTAACTTCCTTTGTTCATGTTTTGCAATATTCCCCTCAGTCTTTATTGATCTGGACAGAATAATAATGCTGTTTACCTAATGCTTACTGGCACTTACTCTGAGTGCCTTATAAGTGCCAGCTCATTTGATCTTACCTCCTCTTACACACACACTGTGAAGAGATTAAGTAACCTGTCTGAGACATTGTGGATAATGAGGTGTAGGCGGGCTTTAAACCCAGGAACCCCTCTCCAAAGCCCCACTCTTAATCACTGTGCTACTCAATCACATGATGGGTCAGATGTTACCAATGAATAAATTTTTCAGCTTTTCCAAGTGAAAACAAAAGCCTACATGGTGGATGAGTTTTTCTAGACCTTAGATTATCATATTATCATATTGTAAAGTGTGGTCTTTAGACTTCCTACATCAGAATCACCCGAGGTGCTTCTTAAAAATGCAGTTTCCAGGAACCACTCCCAGACTGATTAAGCTAGACTCTCAAGACACAAGTGGAAACTGGGAATTGACATTTAGAAAACAATTGTCTTAGGTGATTCTCGAGCCTGGCGAAGTTTAAGAACCACTGGCCTGGATCAACATTTGTAGGTCACCATTGTTGGGAATGAGGGTGGGTAGAACATCTTGGGAGCTGCAGGAACCAATTCTGTTTTCCATAATCAGATATTGGGCACTGCCTGGGGCAGAACATTCAGTCAAGTGGCTAATAGGTAGTTTGTGCAAAGCACGTCTTCTGCTCAGGAACAACTGGTTGTTGTCTTTCACGGAGGAGATCAAGCAAACTAACAGTATATATGTTCCTTCAAGGTCCAGATCTCATTTTCCCTCCAGGGACTCATGCTTGGTGGTGGCCTGAAACTTGGATGTTTTCCTTTTCACTATCCAAGTGCTACAGAGATTTTGTGTCACTGCACACACCTTCTCCAGTACAATGACAGAAGCAGGGAGCAGACCGTTTGGAATGCAGCCTGGCCCTACTGGGACTTTGAATTGGGCTGGAACTTGCAGACTCTCACAAGAGTTCATCATGGTATCTTTTACAGATGGGCAAGGAAAAAGAGGCCAACCCAGAGGAGCTGGGGCTTAGTGCTTTGGAAGAAATCCATAATTTTTTTTAAACTGAAATTTTTTATGAGCCTTATTGGGGTATAATTTATATACAGTGAATTTTGCTCTTTTTGAGTGCACACTTTGAAGAGTTTTGGAAGACAGCTCTACTCTTACCACCAATGCCAGTTTGATGAGTTTTGACTAATGTATATAGCCAAATAGCCAAAATCAAAATAAAACGTAGAAAATTTCCATCTCCCCAAAAAGTTTCTTAGTGCCCCTTTGCAACCAAACCCATCCTATTTCCCCCAGTCCTTTGCTACTCCTGATCTGATAGCCGTCTGATTCCAGAATATCACATAAATGGAATATCATATGCAGCCTTTTGTTACGCATGTCAATCGTTTCCTCTTTAATTACTAAGTAGTATTCCATTGTATGGATATACCACAATTTGTTTCTTGATTCACTGATTGATGGACATTTGAGTTATTCTCACTTTCTGGCAGGAACTGAAATCTAAGTGAGCACTAATTCAAACAGGATTATTGAACATGCATGTAAGTAGAATCTGGAAAATGAGATAGTTTATGTTTTCAGCTTCTGAAAAAAACTGTAATCACACTGAAGATTCAAACTAACACCTAAAGAAGGAAGAACTTCATTTGTGACCCTGGAAGCAAATATGGAGAAAGAGAACTCCAAAAATGGCATTGGTATAGTTATTAGAAGAGCATCTTAAGTCTTTTGAAAGCCCTAGGATGATATTATCATGATGAGACACATGAGGGCGCTCTAGCCAGCCAACATTAGCAAACACTCATTCTTACAAAGGTTGTTTGTTTTTTAATTTATTGGAATGCTTTGTTGAAAACCCTAGTGAATTCTCACTCCCACCCTTGGCTTCGTTGGCCACTCTTGGATGACAGAAAAAGAAAAACTGGCATCAAGTGAATCTGTCTTTGACTATTCCTTGGGGGATTATTGTACCCAACCACAGTTTTATGGTGTGGCTCCAGTTGGCTTTTCACTTAAACTCACATGGGAAGACTTGCAAAGAAACTCTGGATTAGAAGATCTCATAATCACAAAGAAAACTAGGATTGTCCCTAAAGTTCCATTTTTATTGTTGTTGTTTTCAGGTCTTCTTGGAATGTAGCACACAAATATTTAAAAAAAAATCGCTGGACAACATTTTAGAAAGACTTGTGAGTTACTCCTTTCACAGTCAGCAATTTGACTGGTTGGAAGGTGTCATTCTTATCAAAGGAACCACTGTGATCAATATAGAGGAAAACTATCTTTACAGCAGAGCAGCTGGGAAAGCTTAGGGTTACTGGTTTTGGCTTCTGAGTGGCTGTTCAAAACAAAAACAAAAACAAAAAAGGGTTCTGGATACATTTAAAATTTTTTGAAAACCAATGACTCATTTTTTACAGAGTAACCAAGTACAAAATAAAAGACACTTCATAAAAATTGCATTCGAATACACTGGTGGGATTCTAAATGAACTAAGTGCTGGGGTGCATGATTTTCATATAAGATCTACTAAGGCTTAGGGATCTCTTTCTTAGGGAAAGAGTTGATTGTATCACTTGAGGGAATGTCTCTATAAGCCCCTTCTACTATTAGCAGAATAAAATGCTCACCTGAAGATTTACTCAGTCAAACCTATCAAACCTAAAACACGACTGTTTCAAGCAGAAAATTATCTCTAACTTTTATATCCAAGATATATAATAGTATGGTCTTAAAATTAGGAAGAAACAGTGAAGAGATGATTCTAAGGACAGGGTGTGATCCTGGTCTGGATTCTTTAAGCAGTTTCACCCCTATTCTCAATGCTTGACATCACCCAGAGGGACCACCCCGGTGTGTTCTTTCTTCCCACTTGAGTGAAATCCTGAACCACACGACCAAACCTGGGCCCTTTACACAATCCCACTGTGGGCCCTCTCAATTACCCTCTTCAAAAGGCATTTTTCATTCTATTCTTACCTTATTCCTTGGATTCAAAGCTCACTGGCTCTATGGGTGTGGAGTTAAAAGCATGGATCAGTGGTGCTGGCTATGTGATCTTGAATAAATTACTTAATTTCTCTAAGCCTCAATTACCCTGGCTATAAAAAAAAGGAGATGATAATAGTACCTATTTCTGTCTCCTATAATGGTACCCATATAAAGTTGTTGAGAAGGTTAAATAAGATAATGCATATAAAGTAACATAATCCTGCATTTGACACACAGTAAACTGTCAGTAGAGACTAACATTATTATTGTTATTATCAACAACAATATTATTGTTATTAATTTTCAGTTCGGCCACTCTCAGTATGATCCAACCTCCTCATTCTAGTAATCCATCCTCAGAGCCCTATAGAAAGAATTCTCCTAGTCAACCAAGCCCTTAACCTCTCCTGTCTCTTCATCTCCCTTGAGGATTGTTCTTCCCTTTCACCAGGGTTCACAAACAAAGTGTAGCCAGTGCTAACAATCTTGTCCCATCACATATTAGATCTGTGCTAAGACTGTCATGGATGGCCATCACTTTAGCTAACCATCAGTTCATGTAGATTTACCTTAAAAGTAGCACACACTCCATCCTGTTTTACATCTCTGCAGAGAGAAAGATGACTTCAGCAGCATATTCTGCCCATCAACACTTATCTTCTTATAAATGAGATGCAGAAAAAGCGCAATGTGAGTGGAAAGGTATTCTGTTTAAGGAGGGGAGATGCTGCTTTCTGCCATTCCAATCATGTCCCAGCAAGAAACAGAGTCAAGACACAAGTTGACAATTATAGCTCCAAGTTTTGTAAGAGAAATGGAACAGAGGAAAAGGAAATTCAAAGAGACTATATTTGCAGTTTTTCAAAACTATCTCTGGTGATAAAGTTCTGCAGAAGATGAATAAGGAGTAGCAAAGTGTCTCAAAATAGATTTGTTAACATTTCCTTTGAATATGGGGGAAGGGTATCCTATAGACAATTCAGAATAACGTAGAGACAAGTCATATTTTAAATACGTTTTCTTGATTAGTTAGTGTAGTGTTTAAGAGTGTAGATTCTAAATCTGTCAAGTTGGGTTGATATTCTGCCTCTGCTTTTAACCTCCCTAAGCCTCAGTTTCCCTATAAGCAAAAGAGGGATGTCCACCTCATTTAATTCTAATGTTGTCCGCAGATTTGAACTGTGCAGATCCACTTATGCATGGATTTTCTTCCGCCTCTGCCACCTCTGAGGCAGCAAAACCAATTCCTCCTTCTCCATTTCCTTCTTCTCTCCCTCCTTCTTTCCCCCCTCCTCAGCCCAGTCAACATGAAGATGACAAAGATGACCTTTAATGATGATCCACTTCCACTTAATGAATGGTAAATATCTGTCTTCCTTATGATTTCCTTAATAACATTTTGTTTTCTCTAGCTTACTTTAAGACTACATTGTATAATACATGTAACATACAAAAAAAAGTCTAATGCTGTCATTAGAATTAAATACGATAGTTCATTTAGCTGGGCATGGTGGCTCACGCCTGTTATCCCAGCAATTTGGGAGGCAGAGATGAAAGGATTACCTGAGTCCAGGGTTTCAAGACCAGCCCAGGCAACTTAGCAAGATCTTGTCTCTACAATAAATAAAAAAGTTAGCCAGACATGGTGGTGTGTCTGTGTTCCAGCTACTTGGAAGGCTGAAGCAGAAAGATCGCCTGAGCCCAGCAAGTCGAGGCTTCAGTGGCTGTGAGCGTGCAACTGCATTCCAGCCTGGGCAACAGAGTGAGACTCCCACTAAAAAAAATAAAATAAAAAGATAGTCCATTTATACTACCAAGAACAACACCTGGAAATGGGAAAGGGGATAGAAGATGAGGGAAAAGAAAATAATAAAGTGAGCCGGCTGTAATCCCAGCACTTTGGGAGGCCGAGGTAAGAGGATGGCCTGAGTCTAGGGATTTGAGACCAGCCTGGGCAACTTGGTGAGACCTTGTCTCTACAATAAATCAAAAAAACTAGCTAGGCGTGGTAGAATGCACCTGAAGTTCTGGCTACTCGGAAGGCTGAGGCAGAAGGATTGCCTGAGCCCAGCAGGTCGATGCTGGGGTGGCCCTGAGACTTCAACTCAAAAAAGAAAAAAAAAGAAAAACAAAATAATAAAGTGAAACAGAGAGAGACCTTAGATAAAAGGATGCATGAACCCACAAGTGTGATTTACTTAACCCCATGCTCCTGAGGTTCAAGAAAAGCAATAAGGAAAAGGAACTTTCACACATGGACTTTGATATTGTGTTTCTCCATGCCCCTTTTGGCTTATTTCCTCCTTCCCCACTGTGTTGGTTTAGGTAAGTGTGCTGGATAGCCAACTTCCAGAGAAAATGAGTAAAACAAGAAGGAGTCAAAACAATTACATACATCCACAGGAGTAAATCTACATACTAACAAGATTTTAAGGGTTCTTCAGGTCAACCCTCTGAGGCTGGAGAGGTTGAGTGGCCTGCTCAAAGTCATGTAGCTAAGGAGTAGCCAAACCACGACTAGATCTGAAGGCATCTTAGGGTCCTTCTCAGTACATCAGGCTTCAGGAGGCATGGAGATAATAATAATAATGTTACTTTGTTTCATATCTTATGTCCAGTGAAAAATGAAAGAGAAGCTTTTCTACAAGCATCTCTTAAAGTTCAATCACAATAAGCCTTACACTTTAAATGGGTCACTCTGGATCACCATGGTGATTCTTCCAAGTTTTCCTGGAATTATCAGCTGTTTCCTAATGAGGACACTCCCCAGAACTTGCCACTGCACCAAATGGATAAATATTTCCCAGTAGAAACTACCTAGCTCTTCACGCAGCTTAGTCAGCAATTACTTTTCTTCTCCACTTCTCAGGAAACCAGCCTAAAGCATGCTCCTACATTTGCTTTAGATATCACAGAGTTCTTTAAAAACCTCTTGATTCCACCAATGACAAGGTTGCTTCTCTGGGTTTTGCATGATTTATCTATTGAGAAACAGCCACGTTTTTGCTTTCTATCTTTCTAACTGAGCAATGATTATATCACAGTTCAAAAGTCTTGGAACAATATGGCAACTCCTGAAAAAAATTGAGAAACAATTGCCATAAGATTCAGCAATTCCACTTCTGGGTATGTATTTAAATAATTGAAAGCAATGTCTCAAAGAGATATTTGTACACCATGTCCATAGCAGCATTTTTCACAATAACCAAGAGGTGAAAGCAATTCAAATGTCCTTTGACAGATGAATAGATAAACAAAATGTGATATATGTTACAATATTATTCAGCCTTAAAAAGAAAGGAAATTCTGACACGTTACAGCATGGATCCTTGCAGACATTAAACTAAGTGAAATAAGCTAGTCATAAAAAAGACAAATACTGTTTGACTTCACTTATATGAAGTATCTAGAGTAGCCAAATTCATAGAAATAGAAAGTACAATGGTTGTTGCTAGGGATTAGAGGGAGAAGGAAGTGAGTTATTGTCTAACGGGTATAGAGTTTCTGTTTTACAAGATAAAAAGTTCTGGAGATTAGTTACACAACAAGGTATTTATACTTAATAATACTGAACTACACACTTAAAATGGTTAACATAAATTTTATGTTATATATATTTTACCATTGGTTTTTTTTAATTTTCAAAAAACAAGAATGAGGGAGTGGAAAGTCTCTTAAGTTTTGTACGGTTTGTTACAAGCATATGTACAGTTATTTTAAACAGTCTCATTAGTGTCATCATGCTTCTCAGACATTGTTGTTGAAATCTCCAGGCATCAAGTCTGTCAAAAGCATTCACATAAAGTGATGTATATAAATAGTGAATGAAACAACCTAGACCAATTATTTATCTAAATAGTTGTTCACCTAAATTTCTCATTTCCACTTGGCCCCTATTGATCTCCAGTCAGCTAGCGATATCTGTTCATTCAGTTTTGGCAATATCGCCGAGTTCTGTAGCAGAAGTTATGAAGTTGACTAAAGCTTAGAAATTCGTCTGTGATTTCACAGGAAAAACTTGGTTATCTCTAAAATGAACAAACCACAATTCATGAAGTTCAAGTCCTTGAATGTGATACAGTTCACACACACAAAAAAACTTATACCTACCTTTATGGGTTGAACTGTGTTCCCCCTAAAAAATTCATAAGCTGAAGTCCTACTGCCCATAACTCAGCATGTGAATTTATTTGTCAGTAAGGTCATTGTAGATATAACTTAAGATGAGATCTTACTGGAGTAGAGTAGACCCCCAATCCAATATGACTGGTGTCCTTATAGAAGGAGCACTGTGGACACAGACACATACACAGGGTAAGGCCATGTGACCATGAAGGCAGAGATCTACAAGTCATGCAATGCCAAAGGTTGCCAGCAATCCATCAGAAGCTGGGGGAGAAGCACAAAGCTTCCTCACAGCCCTGGGAAGAAGCCAACCTTGCCAACACCCTCAGCTCAGACGCTGGCCTTCAGAACTCTGAGACAATACATTTTTATTGTTTAAGCCAAAAATAAATACTAGCTCCATCTGCTTTTTTTCAACTCTCTTCCTTCCAAAGTTCCCCTACCTCTTGAGGCTCTCACTTATGCATCATTGGGCATTAAAATAAGTGCATGCTTTCTTTGTATCTAATTGTATTAACTTGCTGCTTTTATTATAAAAGTAATACACACTCATGTTTAAAGGTTTATTTTCACACAATTCATAAAGGAATTGAAGGGAAAGAGACCTCTCTCTCTTCATCTCCACCAGACCAGAGCTTCATGTCATCTCCCCAAAGGTAATCTCTGTTAAAATCAGGACGTGGCTTTCCAGACATTTTGGTGTCTATCTATGCATGCATATGCTCTATGCATTTGTTTTTCCAGGATAAATTTCAGCTAATAATACATGCTATTCTGCAACTTGCTTTTCTTCAGTTAATATATCCTGAACAGTTTTCCATATCAGAATATATAGTATGCCTCTTTCCTTATGGCTGTTTCTTAATTCATTTAACCAAATTCACCAATAAAGGATATTTATATTATTCCAGTTTACTGCTATTACAATCAGCACCCAAATGAATATCTTTGTGTTTATATCTTTGACTATATTTAACTATAGCTACAGGATAAATTCCTAGAATTACTGGGTTAAAGGGTACATACATTTTACATTTCTATAGATATTCTCCACGGACCTTAGTACCAGACAAAGCTGGAATTGAATCTTACTCCGATACTTACTAGCTGTGTTACCTCAAACAAGTTACTTTACTCACTCTTGGTCTCGGTTTCCTTGGCTATACAATGGATATAAAGTCTATCTCAAAGTTGTTCATGGATTAAGCAATATGTTTAGTTCATAATGATTAGCAGTGCATGTTTACTCATCCCCTTCTCTCCTCTTATTTATCCTTCCCTAACTCCTCCTCTTTTGCAAAGATTTGGTAAGGGTTCCATTTCACTTTATGTCAACATATATTTCAAAAGCATTTAATATATGCAAGGTTTGACAAATGTTTAGGGGATTTAAAAAAATTTTAAAGGCATAGTCTTTTTTGGAGCCTACAACATTGTAAAGGAGAAAAACATCTCCCAGGTCCTAGAATATGGTAGGCACTTAAGACTTAACATGGTTGCAACAAATGAGAAAGAAAGGAAGGAATACTATTGAATGAGTAACACCATGCAGTCAGGTAGAGAGCTCAGTGGAGCTCCCAGCATCAGAGAGTGGCGCATGGAGTCAGGAGTGACAAAGATGAGGTTTTGCAAAACTTTTCCTCTGAATTTCAACTAATGGCAAGGGAGGCCTTGGGGCTGAAGGCCAAAGCATTCAGCTAGAAAGATATATTCTTCAAGTAGAAATATACTTGAAGTCTTATGTTTTATCTTAACATATCACATAAAATGTATGTTCTATTCTATAACATATTGTTTGCTTCTGTATAAATGGAATATTTCTCCCCAGTCCTAGGGTAAAATAAACATTCCAACAAAATGTACCATAGTCACTGAGTAGCTCAAATTCCTTCTTACATGCTTTCAGGGATGTGCATACTGAATTTGAGAGGCATAAGGTTAAGACAGATACAGAACGAGCTCTCACTTCGTGCTCCACCAGCCAGCTCCCATCTGTCTGTCCTGTACATCCATTTACAAACTCAGCCCTCCTAACTTCCTGCTAAAACTCTCCCCTCCCCCTGTTGTCTCCTCAACCCTGTTTTTTTCTAACTAATCTAAATTTTATGTTGAAACTCCACTACTCCAAATATATTTAAGAAAAATAAATTAGCTACAAACTCATCCAATAACACTTGAGATCATCAAAGTCTCAGGGGACATCCTTTGTTTATCCATATTGTGTTGCCTTCTGGGTCTGTCTCATCCCTGTCAACTATGCAATAGACTCTCAGAGGGATGTAGCTTTTTTCATTTAAATCTTGAAAAGTACCCAGACTAATGCTGTGGTCAGTTAATGTTGCTTGGGTTCTGAGCACTCTGCCCAGTGTTCTCCTCTGTGCTGGAAGGACATTGTAAATGGGACATATGTTTTGAATTGCTTCTCCAGAACTCTGATTTGTCTGCCTCTTCTCCATGCCCATTGCTTGGATTCTGGGTCAGGTCCTCCTCATCTATTGCGTAAATGACTTCTCTAGCTCTGTGCATAGGTCTTCTTGTCTTTCCACCCCACCCTTGTCAAAGCTGCTAGAGTAGCTTTTCTAACAGACATCAGCCTATGCCACTCCCCTGCTTAAAACTTAGGTAACAACAATCTATAACCACATGTAAAACACTATGTTTTACTTATAAACATGAGTGAAAGAAACAAGACACAAAAAAGTATACACATTAAATAAAACAACAACAACAAAAAACAGGAAAACCAATGTATGATGTTAGATGTCAGGATAGTGGCTTCACTTGGCAGGGGTGGGAGTAGACATGATTGGCAGGGAGCACAAAAGGGCTTCTGATGGATTGTTAATGTCTAATTTCTTGATCTGGGTACTAGGAAAATAGATATGCTCAGTTTGTAAAAAATCCATCCAGTTATACACTTATGTCTATGTCTATTCCTTCAATAAAATGTACAAACAAAAAGCATTGACTGCTTTCCCTTATCATTTCCATATCTCCCAGCCAACCCCCCACCATCTGCCCTATGAACTAGCCATACCAGGTGACTCAGTGTTCTCCAAACACAGTACACTTCCTGTTTTCTCCTGATGCTGCTCACTTTGACAGCAACCCCTTCAGCTGATAGTTGACTTATCCTTTGAAGCTCTGCTCAACTATCACCTCCTCCATGAGATTTCTTCCTATCTTCAGCAAAATTTATGTTTTCCTTCTCCGTACTTCCACAGTACTTTGTAGTTCCTTTCCTAGTTTACTGAAGTACAGCTATAAGTGTATAGATCACATACAGCTCAACGAATTTGTACAAAGTGAATATATTCATATTACTAGCTATATAACTAACCCCAAAGCCTCCCCATACCTCCTCCTAGCTACCACCCTGCAAAAAAGTATACCATCTTGACTTCTAATACCAGAGATTAGTCTGTTTTTAAACTTTATATAAATGGAATTGTATAGCATGTTTACTTTTGTGTCTAGTTTCTTATGTTCAACCTTGTATTTGTGAGATTCATCTGTATTGCTGAATATAGCAATTGTTTATTCATTTTCATCTCTGGGTGGTATTTCATTGTATGAATATACTACTTCTGACTTATTCTTTCTCTTGTTGGTGGATTTTGCTTTCAGTTTTTTAATTAATGAATAGTGCTGTTATGAACATCCCTATACATATAATACAGTACATGTATGTACTCATTTCAGAAAACGTTTAAATGCATAAAATAAAATACATAAGAGTACAAAAGATATAATTAGGCCAGGCTCGGTGGCTCAGCCTATTATTCCAGCACTTTGGGAAGCTAAGGTGAGTAGATTGCCTAAACCTGTGGGTTCGAGACCAGCCCAGGCAACTTGGTGAGACCTTGTCTCTACAATAAATCAAAAATTAGCCAGGCATGATAGCGTACGCCTGTAGTTCTGGCCACTTGGAAGGCTGAGGCAGAAGGATTGCCAGAGCCCAGCAGGTCAACGCTGGGGTGGCTGTGAGCGTGCCACTGCACTCCAGCCTGGGCTACAGAGTGAGACTCCAACTCAGAAAAAAAAAAGATATGATTAAACTAATATATAGTTTTCAAAATACAAAACAACATTTGAGATGTAGATCTACACAAAGTATGACGATTAAGTTTGCAAACCTGCCACTGTGAGCTTACATTGGCAGCACTGTACAAACAACTCAGTAAGGTTTCATAACCTTGGTATATCAATGTCTCATAGCTGTGTTTGTGTCACTGTATAGTGGTGTTTTGCTGAGTGACATTCATTATCGTTGTTGCAAGTTTGTGTGCTGCCACGAGAATGTTGGAGCTTGAATTTCTTGTTAAGCTTGGCAAGAGTGGAAGTGAAATCAGGGACATGTTAGCCCAAGTTTATGGGGATAATGCCACGAAGAACACAGCAGTGTACAAATGGATTAAACGTTTTTCTGAAGAGAAAGAAAGGGTACCTGCATAATCAACGTTTGTATACCTAACCCTGAATTGTACCCCACATCTTTATAATTAAAAAAAAGAAAAAGAAAAAAGAAAGAAAGCATCACTGATAAAGAGGGGTCAAGACAGCCAATAATGAGCAGAACTAAAGAAAACATTGAAAAATTTGTCAGATTGGATTTCAAAATCATTGACTGACTGTGAGAAGCATAGCAGACCAAATAAATATTGACAGAGAAACCGTTAGGAAAATCTTAACTGAAAATATTGGCATGAGAAAGGTGTGTGCAAAAATGGTCCCGAGCGAGCTCTTCATTACTACAATGCACCAGCTCACACAGCATGTCTGCGAGGGAGTTTTTAGCCAGTAAACAAATAACTGTATTGAAACACCCTCCCTACTCACCTGACTGGGTCCCCAATGACTTTTTTTATTACTTGAAGAAAACGGAAATACTGAAAGGAAGACATTTTGATGACATTCAGGACATCAGGGGTAATATGATGACAGCCCTGATGGCCATTCCAGAAAAAGAGTTCCAAAATTGCTTTGATGAGTGGATTAGGCGCTGGCATTGGTGCACAGCTTCCCAAGGGGAGTACCTCGAAAGTGACCATAGTGATATTCAGCAATAAGGTATGTCACACATTTTCTAGGATGAATTTGCAAACTTAGTAGTCAGACCTCATATGCCTTTTTATTAACACAATTCTTAGATCTATCAATGGGTCTAATAACTACTGTAATTTCAAAGTACTGATATATATAAATGAAATTTCAAAATTTCTGCCAAACTGTTATATGCTAGGAAAATATCTGTGCTTTCTGTAGGTGACAAAGTCAACATATTGTGAAGACTCTTGTGATATATTGTTTACATTCATAATTGAAAGAAATGTTAAATTGCAGTTAGAGGTTAGTGGAAAGTAGACATGTGATTTTTTTTTACCCCTTCCAAATTCAGGACACCTCTGAATTCTATTAGGTTAAGAACCTCTGATCTAGATGTAACCCCTAAAATAAAGATCATATCTTAATCATATTAAAAATTCTAAATCTGGCACCAAACTTAGCATACAGTAGGCATTCAATAAATATTTTTTGAATGACAACTCCTGAATGACAATAGCTAACTTTTACTGAGCATGTAATATGTGCCTGGTATTAAGCTAGGCAACTTAAATGTTCTACTTAAATCCTCATGACAACTTTTTTTATTACTGCTCCCATTTTATTGATGAGGAATCAGGGATTTTGATAGATTATATAACTTGCCAAAATTTTCTAGCATCAGACCAGAAATTCAAGCTCAAATATTTCTGAATCCTAAGCCTCCTGCTGACTGCTAAGTTTTATGTTTTATTGCTGACAATTGAATGAAGAAATAAATGAATAAATGAATGAACAAATGGATAAACCATCAACTACACTCTCTACGCCCACTAATCTTTACAGCTAGTGAAACAACTAGTTGGAATTAAGAGTGCAGTAGAAGACTCTTTCTTTGTGTGAGGCAATTTGTCCCCTTGAAAAAAATTGAACCCAAAAGTGCTCATTTATTTTCCAATCAAATGAGTGGGCATCTAGCAAATGGTAGAGGATAGAGGTTTACAACGCAAAGTTTTAGTAGACAAGCTCCTGGGCTACCGAGCTTTTTTCATAGTAAACAGTACTCAGCCCCAAGTGTACACGTCAGATTGTGGAAAATTATCTGATGACCAGATCTCACCTCACACTCTTCAGTAACAATATTTTGCCCTGAGATCCAAAGGAAGTAGTGGAGGGGCATAAAGGAATGCTGGGACATCAGGGGTTCCTGACAGATTCCCCTCGTCTTGAGAGCTTCAATAGGGGGGTTTTGGGTTTTTGTTTTTTTGTGGCGGGGACTTTGTCCACTATCACCCAGGCTGGAGGGCATAGCTCACCTCAGACTTGACCTAAAGGGTTCAGGTAATCCTTCAGTCTCAGCCTCCTGAGTAGCTAGAACTACAGGTGCATGCCACCACCCCCAGCTAATTTTTTTATTTTTTATAGAGACAGGATCTCTCTATGTTGCCTCGGCAGGTCTTGAGTTCCTTTTTGTGCTCAAGTGATTCTTCCACCTTGGCCTCCCAAAGTGCTGGGATTACAGGCAAGAGCCACCACACCCAGTTAGTGGGTGTCTTTATGGAGGATTAAACCAGATGGTCTTTCAGTTCTGAGATTCTTTTTATTCAAAGTAAATAGATTAACTTTATTCATTTTCCTTGGAAAGGTATCCTGTAAGTGAGGACTCCTGGAATTTAAAAAAAAGGTAGCCAAGTACTTAAACATATGTTTCTGAATTTAGCTATTCTCATTTTATTCTTTTTAAAAATTATACAGATAATATTTGCACATGTAAAAGCATTCAAACATGCAAGCACTTAAAGTAAAAAAGGAAATAACTCTCACTCTTCTAATCCCACTCCACAGAATTAACTGTTTATGTTAACAGTTTCATGTTTAGATTTCCAAACTTTTTTTCTAAATACATATATTTATATCTATACACTCACATAAATACATACATACCACCACACATATATACATACATATTTACAAATATAGCATTACTCTTTGCATGTTGGTCTGCAACCTACTTTTTTACTTAATAATATATCATGGACATCATGCCAGATCAACATTATGTTTCATTAAGACTGCATGGTATTTACCCCATTTTATAAGCCCATTAAAATTGTTTGTACTAGTTTCCTATTGCTATTGGAAACCACATGGCAGTGAACACCTTTGTAACTATTTGATTAAATGCTCATACAAGGATTTTTTGTAAGGTACTTGATTTCCATGGATTTTGCTAGCCAAAGAGTCACGTGTTTTAAGTTTTCATAGTTATGGTCAAGTTCAAGAGGAGATATTTTGAAGCTTCTGTTCCTAAGGAAACTTTCTATGAAGTTTCTACTGACCATAAGATCCACAGCTCTGTGTTATCTTACTCTTAAATTCACAGAATTCAGTAGAGTTAACATGTTCTCTGCTTTGCTGCAATCCTTCCTTCCAGGGCAAATTTTACCTTCTATCCAAACTATTTCAGAAGACCCTCATGCTTCAAAGAAAAGTTTAAACTCCTTATCTACTAAGGATTTTTTCAAACTGGCTAGCATATATATGCATAGAACTTCATTAAGTCCATGTTCAAGCTTCCTTCTTTTCTAACTGTGCAAGCAATGGATCAGGTGAGTTTACTGGGAAGGGAAATTCAGGACAACATATAGAAAGCGATGGTTGGGCACTGTGGCTCATGCCTGTTCAGCACTTTGGGAGGTCGAGACAGGAGGATTGCTTGGGGACAGGAACTCAAAACCAAGCGGGCAAAACGGCAAGACCCCTGTCTCTACAAAAAAGTTGTTTGTTTGTTTTAATTAGCTGAGCATAGTGTTATGTGCTTGTGATATGCTGGGACAGGAGGATCACTTGAGCCCACAAGTTCAAGGCTGCAGTAAGCTATAATCACACCATTGCACTCCAGCCCAGGCAACAGAACAAAACCCTGCCTCTAAAACAGAAAGAAAGTGATTATTTATTTAGGACTGGAACAAGGGAACATTTGGGAATATTTCAGAACAAACCAGTATAACAAGAACTTGAAATCATGCCATAAATTTTTCATGCCTCAGTAAATATTGATCTGTTATATTCTAAGAAAAATTAATCCTCTTAATAGTCATTTTATCAAGCTCTCTCTATGTGAAAGCATTTTATAGACATTTCTGATCCAACAAACTTGTCAGGTTGGTTACAATATCTTCATCTGACAGATGAGGAAACTGAGCCTCATAGAAATGATGCAATTTGGTCAAGATTTCACATCTGGTGAAGTGCTTAAGATGGAGTCCAGACTCAGGTTTACCTGATTTTCTTTCTACCATGCTGCATTTTCTGTCTTGTCATCCAAGTTGCCAATTCAGAACTTCATAGAGAGAATCAATACCAACTAATGCAGGTGCTAAGACACAGAACTGAGCTCAGGATAAGCAACATAAGAAAATAAGAGCCCTTTCATGGAAGGTTGGGTGATTGGTTATCTGCCAGGAATAATATAGATTCTATTCCTGCAGTGGATGAGAGGCTGGGTCAAATGACCTCTGAGTCCTCGAGTCCTCTTCCAAGTCTACAGAGGTATTTGACTCCACACCCATTTCACAGATTGGGATACAGAAGTTCAGAATCATTAAATGATTTGCTCAAGTCCACAGCTAACTAGTGCAGAACCCAAGCATTGTGGTGACTCTTCTCCTGACCTTTCCACTAGAATACACCTACTTTCAAGTTTGTAGAATTTATAGCAAGCATCTTGTTTATACAATCTTGGATCCCTTTACTTGTCCGTGACTTTGGCTAACCTAATTTCCACCTTGATATCCTACAACAAATATATAATCAGGGGCAGAAAGTGTCATGCTTTTATTTTTCCCTCCTGTCTCTTCCAATAGCAAAAGCACTAGAAGCAGTTTGATGCAGGGCCATTCGGTATCACCTGACCTTTTCTTATGGTTTGGATTCCAAAATCAGTAACAAAAGTACTGATACTACATATATAAAGAAAGCAATGGTATGGGAGAAGAGGGACTGGAGTACTCCCAGAAAACACAAAAAGCCAAGCCCAACCACAGGTACTTCCTATAAAAAAAAAACAACAACTCTGGCAATCTTTTTAAAAGCAGTCAAGGTTGTATCAATTTTATCATCCCATTTTGTGGAAAAGAAGAAGAAGAAAGACTAAGTAGGGCCTTCGAGAAATCACCATCCTCTGGCCTGAAGCATGTGGGGTCATGGCCAGACTTCAGGGAGACTGACTGACAGAACTCACACTGTATTCGAAAAGCCCCTGAATAATTGAGAGTAAGCTGTTTGATGTATGTGCCACCCTCACTCCATACCCAGGTCATTCCCAGATGCAAGTCCTGGGTTGGTCTCTCAGTTACCTCCCTGGCAGAGAAGTAAAATCACCTATCAGAAAAAGAAGCCACCTTTCCGAGACAGAGTGCCACCTACCCCTTCATCCCAAATTCACTGTAAGTATAAACTGAATTTGAAAACCAGGGCCTTGCTCATGCATTTGGGGACTTAGATCAGATCCCTACATTCTATTTAACTTAATGTAAAATCTGGGTAAGAAAGATTCTAAGTCTGCTAGAAAGGCTTACTATTAAGTTAACAATTAACATCCAAGCAATTTGACTCCTGGAAAGCATATTTACTTTGATTACCTAGTTCAAGTAGTTTTCAAAATGTAATCTTAAACATTACCAGGGTTACCAGGGCCTAAGTGCAGGTAGAAGCAAAGACCAGATGCTGCATCCCTAATTGGCCAGACAATGTTGGAAGGTGGTTAAGAGAGGGTCGAGAGGCCTAGCTCCAGAGTCGTCTTACTGTGTGGATTCAAAACCCAACCGCTGCTGTTCACAAGTTCCTTGACCTTAGGAAAATGACTTAACTTCTCAGTACCATGGTTTCTAAATAGGTGTGCTAGGACAATACCTCATGGACTTGTAAGAATTAAATGAAATAATCTGCATTAAAAAGACTTAAGACAATATCTGGGACATAGTGAGTTCTCAGCAAATGTTAGTAATACTATCACATGTTTTAATGATAAGGATGATGATTTCTCCCACCCCCATTTGAAATGAAAATGATTGGCCATGAAGAATCAATATTGTTTTATATCTAGATTTTGTTATGTTTGGTTTTCACAAACAGCAACCACTATTAAAAAGAAAAATGAAAAAAAACTAGTTTGGTAGGCTTTTACATTTGATCTCTATACTGCGTATGATCTGCAAGTGATTAGATTTCATTTTTATTACACTTGTTAAACTATAACATGCTTGTTATCTCTCCCTGAATGTGGTTCACGCTCAGGACTGATGTTGGCTTTGTTCAGCATGCTATCTGTTGCTACTTAATTTTAGTAATTGCTATGAACGAGATTGTGAGAAACTTGTCTTGTTCGGAAGATATTGTTCACAAGACATGAGGTAAGTCATTAATTTCTTTTAAAGAGTTAAAGGTCTTTTTTGAAATGGAGGGAAGGAGGGAGATCAACAGATAACTAGGATTTAACTCAAATGATTAAAAGGACAGAATGTTCTTCTTTTTTCCCTGGGGGCCAAAGAAGGAAATGAGAACTAAATTTAATGTTGTGAGTTCTTATGTTCACAAATTGATGTCTTAGGTTTATGTGTCCTAGTAATTATGCCCTGCTTTGGAAAGGCTTGCCCTGTAAGTTTAGTCTGAAGGTAGAAAATCAGTAGCTGGGAAGGCTGAGTAGAAACTATGAAATGAAAGCGCTGAGAGTTTCCAGCAAGGTATTTATCTCATATCTCGTGTAAACTTTGCTTCCCATCTCAATGGGGAACTAATGTCAAGCCATGGAGCCCTTGTGAACTGTGCTGTTCAGGCTCTGCTATCAGACACTTACACTTAGAGAGAATTTAGGTCAATGTGTTACTGCTCCCAGGAAGGATTCAATTTGAGAGCTGTACTTCTAATTATAGATTGCAAGGTTTTTATTGCTGTCGTAGACTATATTGCAAGCAACTGAGATTACTCTAGTTAAACTGAGCGAAACAGAAACTTATTGGAAGAATAAGGCAAGGACTCATAGAACTGAAGAAAAAACTGAAAACTCAGGCCTTGGAAAGACAGGAACCAAGTCAGTTCCGTGAGATCTTTGAAGCAGTATCTAATCACATTTTCTTTAGGAACCTCACTTGAATGGAACTCTGATCTTCATCAGCCTTTGTGTTGCTCTACTCAAGATTCGAATGCTAGGGAGGGAACATCTGGTTGGTCCAGCTTGGGGCCAGCCCCTACCTCAGGGAAGGGCAGAGTGCCAAGATTGCTGCAATGGGGTGGAAACAGGTTCCCCAAAAGAATACTGGGGCATTCTTACTAGAACAGGGAATAGATGCTGTGCAAACAAAAACATACATTTACAATAATTACCAAGTAAAGGAATTTCACACACTTGTAAATAGGGACATTTGGGAGATGTAGTCAAAGAAAAAGACTGTGTTGCTGCCCTTGAAATCCAAGCACTTAGGTAGCCATTTTTCTTCATATAATGGATCTGTCCTGGTCTCCAATGATGGTCTGTAAGTCAAATAATAACATAGGAGGGACTCCAGGATTCTTTCACTGGTATTTCACAGTATTCTCTCAAAAGCTCTTAAACCACACCTTATGATTTGACTGTATCTAAGAACACCATTGAATTATTAGAGCCATGCTTTGTAGTCTTTTACAAAGATGCCACTAAAATGTGATTTCTAAGGAAAATATTTGAATGAATACTGATACATCTAAACCACTGCTTTATCTTATAGTAACCGCCCACCTATAGTAATAGCTAAATTGGTAGCTTCCTAAGTGCAACTCCAGACCTACTCCAGTAGAGTTTTGGTGGGGAGAGGATAGAGTGGGCACTGATTCTAGACTTTTAATAACTGCCCAGATAGTTTTGACATACACTTATGTTTGAGAACCACTGAACCAGACTTAACAAATCCCAATATTTCTTGAGCATATACTCTGTGCCGATCAGTGTTCCAGACTATAAGGATACAACAATGAATAAGATAAACAAGGTTCTTGCTCTTTTAAGATTCTTACGGGAAAGAAATTAATGATTAGTTGTACCAAAAGATTAATTAACAAAATATAGAGTGGAATATGTACTCTGATGGGGGGAAAAAGGATAATCCCAAACGTAGCAGAAGTGCTCATTTTTATCTGTTATACTATTCATTCTCAAGTCTTCTCTGTCTCAGGTAATGGTGCCACCATCCACACAAAGAGTTAGAATCACTCTGGACTGATTCCTCTCTTTCCTGCCTCTCCCTCATCTACCACATGCACTCCATCAGCAAGTAACGTTAGTTCTACCTTCAAAACATACCCTTAAACCATTCACTTCTCTTCTCCACATATACCCTTACAACAAGACTCATTTCCTCTTGTATGAATGACTTTAATAGCTTTCCAACTGACTTCCCAGCTGCTAATCATCTCTCTGGAGTTTATTCTGCACATAGCAGCCAGTGAAATTTCAAAAATACAGATAAGACAATATCCCTTCTTTGCTTAAAACCTTCTGAATTCCTTACCCTAATCTGCCAGACCTACATGATCCAGCCCCTGCCCAGCTCTCTGTCCTAACCTTGGGCATCCCTCTTCCGCCATCATAGTGCTCAGCCACCATGCTTTGCCCTTAGTCACTCACATATACCAAGCTTGCTCCTGCCTCATGACTTTTGAACTTGTCTCTCCAAGCTGCCAACTACAGATCATTCAGGTCTCAGCCCAAATGTCACCTCCTCAAAGAAACTTTCTTCATCTATCCTAACTAAAACAGCACCCCAACCCCATTATAACCATTGTCAATGGTCTGCTTTATTTTCTTCTTAGTCTCCAGCATCTGAAATCACCCTGTTTATCAATTTGTTTACACATTAACATCTGTGTTTTCCCAGTACAATAAAACCTCATGAGCATGGGAATTTTTGTCCATTTTTATTCCCTGTTCTGTCCCTATCCCCCAGAACAACTGCTGACACAGAGCAAGAGTTCAACAATACTGTTGCCTCAATGAGTAAAATAAGTGAGTGAATTAAAGGGAAGTGACTGGAAGTGAGCTGACTTAAACCGGTTCTCAGCAAATGAAGGCTGAGTGTTTCAGGGTTATGGATTTGGGGACTACATGCGTTCTAACTTTGTTCTGCACAAACTCTCCACTCCAGGCAAACAGGCTTACTTGCTATTCTACCAACATCTCACACTTTCCTGTCCTTGTTCAGTGAGGAGACCTAAGCAGTGCATTCACCATGAACATGGCCCTCAGCAAAGTACTGTGGGACTTGTCTCGGAAAGCTCACATCCATGCTTGCTTCTGCCACCGCTGTCATCCATAGGCCCTTCTCCTCCATCTTTCCCATCAAAATTCTGCTTTCCCTACTCAGAGACATCCTCCCTGTTTTTCTAGCAGGAATTGACCTCTCCCTGACTCCTGACTCTTTTTGGACCCCGAATATTCCTGACTCTGGTGTGCTGTACTTATCAATGTGTGCCTTGGGCAAGTTATTTAACCTCTCTGAACCTCAGTGTCCTCATTTGAAAAACAGAATCAATGATACTGATTTACCAGGACTGATATCATGATTAAATATAGCATGTATAAAACTCCAAGCACAGCGCTTGGCACATAATCACTCATTAAATGGTAGCTATAATATTATTTCTTCTTATTGTTGACAAAGCTATAATTCTATCTTAATAATTATTAAAATAGGAAAACATTCTTGATAATAAAGCAGTTATTTGTTGAATGTCTACCATTTGCTAGGATTTTTACATTTATTATCTCATGTGGTGATTTTGCAACCCAGTTGTTTTATACATCTGTGTTTTATTTTCCAGCTAGATGTTTAGGGCATAGGCTGTCTTAAGGTGTTTTTTTAATAATCCTCCCACTGCCAGACTAGTGTATAGTTCATAACAAGTACTCAAGAACTATTCGTTACAAATAATGATTTATAGCTCTGAGATTTAGTGACTTGCATTATGTCAGAAAATGCTGATCTGAAAAATCAGATCAATGTGGTCTGCAATTTTTGTGTAAAACTTTGAGTTTGGATATGTCAGCAGCTTAAATATTGTGCTGGCTCAAACTCTGCCTTCCATTTATTCAACAAATAACTTTTGAGCACCTACTATTTGCTATGCTCTGGCATAGGCAAGTAGTAAAGGCTTCTAAAATAGGGAAATTAATGGCATTCACATGCCGATATTTCTGACATGTTTATAAACTCCACTTTTGCAGTTGCTTACTCTTCCCAAGAAACTGGCTCATACTCTGGAATCTAAGCACTTAGAGAATATATGGAATATACAATATGATGAACAGTTAGGCTCTGCAGTCAGACAGCCTGGGTTTGAATCCCATCTCTGCTAATTCTTTCCTTTGAGATCCCAGGCAAATTACTTATCATGTCTAAGACTTGGTTCCTTCATCTGTAAAATGAAAATAATAATATAGTAGTATTCACCTTTAAACGTTATTATAGGTACAAAGTAAAATAATGCATATAAAACTTTCAGTTTTATGTTTTAAGAACTTAAAATTTTTGCTATCATTGAATTACTAGATCACATTACTCTACCAAACATACTAAGAACACTAGACAAGAATTCTCCTGGAAACTCATTTTTGAACAAGAAGGGAGGGAATGAACACATATTAAGTTCCATAATGTGTCAGGCATCAGAATAGAAGCTTCCATATGTAATGTCATTTAACCTCACAACAATATTGTCAAATAGGTATTATCTTTCAGATGAAGATACTAGGACTCAGAGAGGTTAAATATTTTGCCTGTTTACACAGCAGGAAATATGCAGTCAGGTTTGTCCTTATCTGAATCCCTGTCATATAATGACAAAGGAGCCACCTGTATTCCAGTCATCATGTCTCTGAAATTCCACACACACTGCATCATTTCCATAGGACAGCAGTGCTCAAACTGGTGTACATGAGGATTACTTGGGGTGCTTAAGAAATTCTCAATCCAGAGCCCCATCCTAAAAGATTCTAGTTCAGTAAATTTAGGGTAGGTCCTATAAATTAGCATTTTAGGGAACACCCCACGTTCTGTTGCAGGTGGTTCCTGATCATATTCTAGAAATCGTCATAGGATTAAAACACCTAGCTTTAAGATCATGTAATATACATCTTAGAGATGAGTAGCTGAAGTGTGAAGGCACATAGCCATCTGATGAAAAGATGAATATGCAACTAATGTATTTTAGAATTCACAAAGCAATTGCATCCTTGGCATTCATTCATCTTACAGATTCTTTACATAGGAACTGGTGACTCTGAAATTGAGTTCATATGAGTTTTTATGTCCTACCTACGAGGAGGCCTTCCATTAGGAGCACCTTATTTTTAACAGTTGTTTGCTTATTTATTGAGTTATGGTGATTTTAAGTCACCAAATAGAAAAAGAATAAATGAAGATACACACAAAAAATAAAAGAGGATCCTGAGGGTGATATTTCATTAAATTTATAGAAATTTATTAGGCCTGATTTCTCAAACAGTTGTATAAGGATCTTTCAGGTATTTCGCTGAGATAATTCCTTTAAAATAAACCATATAGGTCACATAGTGCTAATAAAATATGTTGGTGAATCCTTGAGTATTGCCCTGATTATATCTCCTTGGGGAATGGAGAACTCATTAGCATGAGTTCCATGTCAGTCCTCCCTGCCTTGTTCCCCAAGTGCTTTTCAGTCAGGCCTGGCATAAAAGGATGATCAAAATGTACATAGCATGGCCAAGTTTCAAAGGAATGGTTCATCTAACCCCTGATTAAATACATAACATTATATAGTGTTAAAAGGCTGTTGTGCCTCATTAACTTTACTTTCTCTGTCAGAAAACTTTTAAAAAGGTAAATTTTGGGGGCTGGGATAGGGAGAAGATTCTATAAATTTTTGGTTCTTCATATTCAACTGCAGATGCATATTTCCCAACCCAGGGGAAAATCCTCAAAGCTGAGAAGTTGTTAAATTGTGTGTGTGTGTGTGTATGTGTGTGTGTGTGTGTGTGTGTGTGTGTAGAAAGAAAGAGAAACCTGTTTGGTTTCTAAAACAATAAGTAGTAAAACAGGTTGCTTAAAGTCCCTTGAACTAGATTACTGATTTAAAACACATCTGCCTACAATAATATGATATTTACATAGTGCTTTGAAAAGTTCAAAGCATTTTTACATTTATTATCTCATTTGAACTTCACAACTCTGTGAAGTACATACAGCAGGTATTATAATCCATCATTTAAAAGATAACTAAACTGAGGCACAAGCATATCGAGAAACTTGTTTAAGGTCATATAACCAATTGGTATCACAACTAGAACTAGAACACCAGAATTTTGAAACTTAAGCCTGTGTTTTCTTGGCAGAATGTGTCTCTGCTACTGCTTGATCTATCCAGAGTTCACGCGGAGATTTGTGGCTACAATTTAATTGGAGAATACAAATCAGGCATGCCCAGAGAGCTCTACAGAAAGGAGATTGTTTCTTTTAGATCATGACTGTGTTAGAAAAGGGAGGTAGAGAATGGAGTCAGTTGTTTTGGACAATGCAAATTAAAAACAAACAAAAACACTTTGTAATCAGTTTCTGGATATTTTGGGGCAATTCATTCATTAAATTGTGTATTCATTTTTAAAAGTATCTATTAAGTGCCTTTATATGAAAGACTGTGCTCTCTTTGAGAAGATATAAAGAAATGCATTTAATTTGAGGAGGGGAATGCTTTGAAATATACAGATAATCACCTTTTTACTCTGTTCATTACCACCTGGTAGATGAAATGAAAAGCCATCCTTGCAGAGAAGTAAGGTAAACAAAAACAGATGAAGGAAACTGGGCAACTAATTTCTTTCAATTTTCTCCCCATAGGAGGCATTAAAAAAAATAAGGTGATAAATTTCCTGCCAGGTACACAAAACACCAAGTTTGCTATATTGTCTAATATAACACAGATTTTAACTCTAATGCTTCATTGAAACTAGGGAGACCGGGCTTAGGTTAGTACCAGGTTCTCTATCACGAATACCAACTCAGGATTTAAGGGGAACATGTTAGTATCTAGCCCAAAGCTTTCTTTCTTTTCTTTCTTTCTTTTTTTTTTTTTGAGTTGGAGTCTCACTCCTTTGTCCAGTCTGGAGTACAGTGGCATGCACGCTCACAAGCCACCCCAGCCTCGACCTGCTGGGCTCCGGCGATCCCTCTGCTTCAGTCTTCCAAGTAGCCAGAACTACAGAAGTGCTACCATGCCCGGCTATTTTTTATTTTATTGTAGAGACCAGGTCTCACCAAGTTGCCCAGGCTGGTCTCAAACCTGCGGGCTCAGGCAATCCACTCACCTCGGCCTCCCAAAGTGCTGTGATTACAGGCTGAGCCACTGAGCCCGGCCCTCAAAGCTTTCAACATCCAAAATACGCGTCTCTGAAGGCTAGAAATAAGCCTCTACAATAATTTCCCTTGCCTGGTTCCAAGAAACTTTTCTTTTTGGCAGGACAGCTTGTAGATATAGACAAAAGGAAACAGAGGCCCCAGTTGAATGCAAGGGAACAACCAACAGAATAGCTGAAGGGCCCTGTCATTTATGTGGAAGATAAGAAAGAGTTTGTCAATGGTAGTGTGGGTTTCCCCAAATGTCACTTTTTAAAAAAAATTTTTATTTTTATTTTTAACATTCCCTTGGACAAATTTCTTCACTAACACAAACACCTCCAAATCTGAAGGCAATATAGATTAGTACTTTATATAAGTAGTTGTTGGATATATTTCTTTAATTTATACTATATGTACACAAATAGTGTCATTGAGTGAAATTACTTTTTTTTTTTTGGTTATGTAACAGGTCCTGCTCAGCTCCCAGAGTGGGTATATGAAACTGTGTATGTTTGCACATATTGTTTATTTGCCTTGTGTGTGTATGAAGAGTGGAGATCTAGTGTTAACCTGGCTCTGTCCCTAACACTGCCCCCATTCTGCTTCTCCAGGTTTCTATGTTTTCCACCTGTAAAATTACAGGTTTGGAGTAGGTGAGCTCTAAAATCTGTTCCAACTCTACTATCCTATGATGCTCCAGTTATTAAATATGTTTTAGTTATTATTTAGCATAATTATAAAACTTCAGTCAATTGATATCCTTAACAATATAGTAGGGCCCTGCTCCAGAAAAATTGGTGATAGGACAAAATCATAAGTCAGATAAAATTATTTTTAATTTTGCAAAATAATTAACTCTGATTATGCATTTAAAATAAAGATTTACTTTTAATCCAAGTTTTCAGGAAAAGTAATTTAGAGTGGGACACATTTGCATTAAATAACAAAAATATAAACATATGAATGTCATAAGATCACAGTATTTTGGAATACTAAAGGAACCTGGGAAATTTCAATCCAACTTCTTCACTATATAAAATAAGGAACTATAGATTACATAAGGTTACTTACTTACGCAAGATCACACAGATATATAACTAACAAAGACTGCAAAGAAAACCAATGGCAGAATATTTTCCATATTTCTAATTCATATTTTGAGACCACACCTCTTCATTTACCTATGGAAAAAAATTATAGATGGCCAAGCTTAAATCAAGGAATATTATTAAAAATAAAATTTAAGGTTATAATGGAGACACTCATGTGTGGACACATTATATTTTAATAGCCTAAATAGTAGACTCACATGCATTTAAAATCAGTTAACCCACTTGAGTTTCTTAATTTTGCCGACCTTTGAATTGCCACTGAAATAGCATAGTACTCTGCTATTATTTTCTAAAATTATTTTAGATATTATATTTTTATATAAAATTGTGATTTTTTTACAACACATGAGTACACGTTAAAATTTGTCAGTAATGTATTTTCTAGTACTTGCATTCATTGAAATACCAGGTATGCCTACAGGTGTTCAACCCATTGCTCCTAGTCACATAAATACATTTTACTTCATTAATCTTCACACTTTTTGTATTAAGTACTTAATAGGCTCCCTTTATATAGTTATCATTTTAGTAAAATGATCGGAAGTTAAATATTATCACAAATTACTAATCAGTTTCAAAGCACACAGCTTTATTTTTGCCATTAACACCAGTGTTCGAAGTTAGCAGGGCTCTTTAAAACTGGTGCTTCTAGCATTTCATTGACTCACACTAAAATCACTGCCACAGTCCCTCAATCACCCAGATAATTTTAACCTTGACCTCCTACAGCTGTACTGCTTTACTCAGTCCAAAAAAACTCCCTGGTTCCACCCTTTCTGTCTCTTATGAAGCAATAGTGGAGAGGAAAAACAAAAGCCATTCCTTTAAGAAAGATTCCGCCTCCCCTCTTATAAGCAAGAGCCTAATGGTAATTGTGGAGTCTAAGTCCCTAAGTCACACACTTTACTACTCAGCATCGGGAGAAGCTGCCGCCGCCGCCGCAGCCGCCGCAGCCTCTGCTGCTGCTGCTACCCCTGCCGCTGCTGCCGTTGGTCTGAGGCTGCAGTGGGTTTGTGTGCAGCACTGCAGAATCCACACCTAGAGAACAGAAGACACAGACACGCACATCTACTACCCTGGTCACAAGGAAGCTTTGGACCTTCAGCGGGTAAGCAGATCTTTTAATCCATTTTGTCCAGAAACTGTGGGAAAGGGAATGAATGATCATGGGAAAAAATTGTTCAACAGACATGATTAAAATGGATTATGTTAATTTGTCTTCCCTTGGTTGTTGTGGTGGTGGGGGTCTAGATTTGTAACTGGCAAATACCTTGTATAGTAGAGACTATATTCTGATATGTGTCCTTAGCATACTTTTTTTGCTATTCAAAAAAAGGCTAACCTTGATGCATGCAAAGATTTTTTTTTTTTTTTGCTTTTTAAATGCAAGAAAATATCCAGCCACTCCCAGTCTCTCTCAAATACTGCAGATATTTTTAAAATGCTAAATAAAATGACAGACTGAGCATTTTCTAAATATTGTTTTGTCCCCAAAGCTAGGAAGCCTTCTTCAAGATTCTTCAGGAGTATTTAAAAATAATAAGGCATGGTTGGATTTTGAGCAAATGGGAGATGGTGGTAGACTAACAAACATTTCTATAGCCACAGTCCAGTGGAGAGAGAAAACGAGGATAAATGAATCACAGTTCGTGCCAAGACAAGATTCATTTTCCACACTTCATATGGGGAAGAGGAAACTACATTTTAATTAGCACATTTTTAGGGAAGAGGGAGGGGATGAAGATGAGGAGGATGGCGTGAGGTATTTGAGGGGGAAGAGGCGAGCCTGCAGATGAGGAAGGAAAGGGACTGCTGCCAGTGCCTTGGAAACGAAGGGAGGAGATAAGGGTGGGGAGTGAAGTTTGTTGTGTGTTAGGGTGGGGTTGACCCAAGGGGCATGAATCACTAGAATGGGGCTCGGAGGGGAGTGCTTGCGAGTGTACTCGCGCCCGTGGAGGACATGTGTGCAGGAGGGACGTGCAAGTCGTGGGTGGCAAAAAAAAGTGTGCGCACTGGGAGGTCTATTTTGAGAATGAGTTGGGAGTGAGAAACGTGTCTGGGCGACAGGGGTGCGCGGCCCAGTGTCACCTGTGGATGGATCCACAGCCCCGCAATTGCGTGCTGCAAAGTTTGCCCGGCCCTGGATTTATTTTGCGGATTCCTGGCGATGCTTCGACTTTTCGTCCTAAAGAGGTCAGCTCTCATAAGGTTGAACAGGCCCGGGGACAGGGAAAGGAACCCCACACACGGAACAGAATTGAGAGCCCCTTCCCTACGCCTCTGTAGGGGAGAGGGGTTGTGGGGGGGGGCGCACCGAAAGGCAACAGTGCAGGGAGGAAAACCCAGGCCCCTCCTATGGGGGTCTTGCGGAGGTTGAACCTCAGCAGTGGCCTCCCCCTGAAGACCCAGCAGCCAGTGTGGGCGGCGGAGACAGACTCTGAAAGCGGCGGCTCAGCCTCGAGGGTGGGAGCGGGGGGGCACGTTCAGGTTGCGGGGGGAGATATTTCCGAGGCTCCCCTCCTCCCCCTTGCGGTCGAGTTTCTGCTGGGGTCGTTTCCCACTCCAGCCCTCAAGGGACGTCGCGCATTCACAGCCGGAGGAGGACGCTGAAGAGGCGCCAGGCGGCCGCCGCGAAGCAGGCCCACCCGGCTGCAGGGCCCGAAAGCCCCCACCACCACTGCTTCGCCGACTTAGCGCTGGAGCGCTGGGAGGAGGCCGCGGGGGGCGGGGCCAGGGCTCCCGAGGGGCGCTCGGGGCGGGCCCAGCAGCGCTCGGGGCTGCGAGGGGCGGGGCCTTGAGGAGGGGGTGCCGGAACGCTTTGGGGCCCCGGGGGCGGGGCCGGGAGCGTTGGGGGCTGCGAGGGGCGGGGCCGTGGGGGCGTGGCCAGGGGCGCTTGGGGGCGTGAGGCGGGACCAGAAGGGGCGGGGCCAAGGGACGCTCGGGGGACGCTCGGGGGGCGCTCGGCTAGTCCCGCCAGAGCGCGAGCCGCCAGCCCTTAACGGTCGCCGGGGGCGAGGGGCGGGAGCGAAGGAAGAGGGGTGTAAATCATTTTTAAAACAGAGAGCGAGCGGCGTCAGCGACCCAGGTGTCGCCGCTTCCTGCTACACAGGCTCGACGCCCAGGTCCCTCCCTCCTCACGCCCCCTCCCCTTCTCTGCCCTCCCCTCCCGAGCTCTGCGGCGCTTAAGAGGCGGCGGCGGCGGCAGCGGCGGATCGCGCGGCCGCTGCAGCCCCGGCGGCAGCGGAGAAGGAGGGAGGGAAACACAAAGCCGGCTGCGCGCTGCGAGGTAATCCGGAGGGGAGACGGGCGCCGTCGTCCCGCCCCTCCTTCGGGCTGAGGCGAGAGCGCCCGCGCGGGGGCTGGCTGCTCAGACGCCACCGGGGGGGTCGCGCGAGGGCGGGAGCGCGGCGGCTGGCGGGGCCGAGGGGACTTCCCATTGGCTGTCCCCGCGGCCTCAGGTGAACCCCTCTGTGGGACAGGAACGGGATCCGCGGGCGGGTCCCCCTTCGACTGCAGCGTACCTGCGGCGGAGGGTCCAGGGGGCGGTCGTACGCGGCCTTGCGGCGCCGCGGGGTGGGCCCGACGCTTTCGGGGGTCCTCTGGTGTTCCCCAGGGGTGCGGGGAGTGGTAAAATCAAATGCTCTCTGAAGCTTGGGCGACCCGGGGACTTTAAGCCTCGAAGGTGCGCTCCAGGAGGGTGGGAGATTCCCGCGCTTGGAAGAGGTGGGAGGATAGGCAGTGAGTGCTGGCTTGTTTTGTCTTTTCTCGTTTACAAAAACTTCTGTTACAAGTTGAAAGTGTTCAACCACCTTCCTCCTCTAACCCGCATCCGCCGCCCCTCCCCCCCCCCCCGCACAAACACACCACCCCTACAAACGTATACATACTAGGTTGCGCTTCCTGCTCGGGGTGGCCCGCGGAGTTGGCGGCAGGTCTGGCTTGCTGGTGTCTGGGGACATGTCCAGTTAGTTTCTTTGGAGGTATGCCATTAGAGCTGAGGCAAGACCACAGACAGGTAGAATAAGCTGGGCCGCTTTTTACAATGGCAAGAATGGCCTCAGGTGAACTTTTTTGTTGCAGAGATTTAATTGCAAGTAGGTGCCCGTTTAAAATGGGAGCGTGAGGAAAACCACTAATTTCCTTGGCACTTGTGCTGTTGCAGTTAACCTACTAGATTATATATGCCAGGTTGGGGGAGGAATTGATAAGATTCTGGGGGATGGAACCAGCTTCATACACGCGTGTTCACGTTTACATTAAATTCTGCGACATCTTAGATTAAATGGGTGCTTTTCTCGGAAGGGATTCCATCTCCATCGTGCAGGATACATCCTAATTTTGGTTTTAGAAGACTTCTAGTGAGAATATTAAAGAGAAAGAGTAAGTGTAATTTGTCGTTTTTTAAATTAAGTACTGTATTATTAAAATGTGTAATTAAGTTGTGGGACCGGCCCGTTTATGAGGTTATTTTACCCTATAAAGAACTAGAGCATTATAAATACTGTAAATGGAGAGTGGCACATTTGTCGACAGTTTTTATATCTAAGTCTCCATTGTACTGTACTTTTATTGTGGTTCATTTTCCTTTGCCTAAATGAAGCAGACTAACTTTGTGAAGAGAAGATGAAGACTTTTTTAAAAGGCCACTTTTGCTACTTACCTCTTCATTTTCCTAAGAAGTTCATTCTGTGCTCTTAAAATTAACCAAAAGTGCTGTCATGTTGGTAATAGTTGTTTTTAAAGAAAAAAACAGTAGTGTATCTATTTTGAATGCTAAACATAATTTAAGGAGTTCTTGAGATAGTTATGAGACATTCAGTATGTTGCAGCTTTTTGCATATGTAATGCCAGGAAATGTTTGGTAAACATTTGACATATGACATCTTAGAAATGCAAGATAGAAGGATTGCATTTTCAGAATGTGAGTTTTAAATGTTAACTGAAAATGAGAAAATTAAATTACACACTGCTATTTCTAACTCCTATTTTCAGTAATATTATACTGGGATGAATGTGAGTTTTGCTCATTGATGTTTAAAGTATGGATTTGGTCTTTGTAAAACCAAACTGTATTTTGAAACTTAAGAGGACATTATCAACAATAGCCCAATGCACAATCCTAAAATCTAGATACAGGGTGGCATCCAACTTCTGAGGTTGTGAGGCTTCCTGAAGTAGGCCTGTCATGTCTGAGTGCTTTCATCACATGTAAACCTACAGGTGGTTAGCTGGTTAATGTCTCTTATCTCAAAGCAGTTGGTTAGCAGTACATGTTTGAGTGTCATCGGTGTATAAGAAGCATTTCTATTGAGGAAAGAAATAACATAAAAGCTTAGAAATTCAACCTGAACAAATTTGAGTTTATACAATGTTGAAGAACGATCATATTCAGAACTTTAGCTTAATTGAGTTGTTATATTTTAAGTGCTTAGAGTAGAATTTGTACTCAGTATGTGTTTATCATTATCAGTATACAAAGCAACACACTTTTTTGAAGGCTGTTATATCATGCTACCCAGCATGTGAAGACTCAGGAAATATTTGTAATAACCATTATTTATTTGCTTTACCTCTGTGCCAGGCACTATTATAAGAGGTTTATATTATTTAATTTACTTAACCCTCCCAACACCAAGTGACTAAACAGAGGCATGGAGAGATTAATATCTTCCCTAGGGCATACTGCTGCTAGGTGGCTAGTGTTGAACCTAGAGTTTGGCTCAAGAGTGAGCCCAAGCCGGGCTCGGTGGCTCAGCCTGTAATCCCGCGCCTTTGGGAGGCTGAGGTGAGTGGATTGCCTGAGCCCGCGGGTTTGAGACCCGCCTGGGCAAGCAAGACCTCATCTCTACAATAAATCAAAAAATTAGCCGGACTTGGTAGCGCGCGCCTGTAGTTCCAGCTACTTGGAAGGCTGAGGCGGAAGGATCCCCAGAGCCCAGCAGGTCAAGGCTGCGGTGGCCGGGAGCGGCTACTGCACTCCAGTCTGGGCGACAGAGTGATACTCCAACTAAAAAAAAAAAAAAAAAAGACTGAGCCCATGTAACCACTGCTCCCTGTTGTTATGGTAATAATTGCAAATCAATGAAAGTTCTTCAGTATTCCCAAGACTACCAGGTCTTGTTTAACCACACCCCTGGTATTAATACTACCAACCGATTGTGCCTAAATCTGAAGAGTGGTGGTTAATCTGCATTAAGTAGAGTCACCTTTTGACGTTGGAGGAGGATTTTTTTTTTTTTTTTTTAAGTTGGAGTGTCACTTCGTTTCCCAGGCTGGAGTACAGTGGCATGCTCACAGCCACCCCAGCGTCAACCTGCTGGTGATCCTTCCGCCTTGGCCTTTCAAGTAGTGGGAACTACAGGTGCGTGCTACCATGCCCCACTAATTTTTTTGATTTATTGTAGACACGAGGTCTCACCAAGTTGCCAGAGCTAGTCTCGAACTCGCGGGCTCAGGTAATCCATTCACCTTGGTCTCCCAAAGTGCTTCGATTACAGGCTGAGCCACCGAACCCAGCCGAATTCTCTTTCGATATACAGCATGTGGTTAGTTAGGATGCTAGAGTATGTTACCTTTTAATTACTAAAGATATTAGTCTTTTTTTTTTTTTTTTAATTTGCCAGGTGTGTAGGGCTCCAAGTAGCTGGGGGCACTAATGCCCATTGGAAATTCCGGTTCTGCACTTTATCAACAGGCCTAATCCTTCTGATGACCAACATCATATCAACCTGTGATGGACTTTAACTTGTTTGTTATAAATACCACCTGAATTTCTTCCTACAGTTAACCGTAAATGAAAAGATATAACTTGTGGTTTATGCTTTGTCAGTCACCTTCCTCAAGGAACTATGTGTTGCCGATATGTCAAGTAAATTAATTATAACCTAAATTAGGAACTGTTTTAAGTAATGTTTAGAAGTATTGTAGATAGCTGATATGTCCTTTGCCAATTTAGTGAAATACAATGTTAGAAAAAAAATGTTTAGAAGCAAATATGTGTTGAATTAAAGTGCAAGTTTTATTGAAAACACAGGTTACTAATCTGTTTCTCACACTAACACTGTTTTTTCCTATAATTAATATTTGTGCTGTTTTAGATTCCTTTGAAAAACATTCAATATGTAGAGATTGAATTTCAAAAAAAACTTTAAACGTCTAATCAAGAATGCTGTCCTGGCCATTGCCAGGCCACTGCTTTACTAGACTGTGGTATGGCCACATGCTCTTTGAGCTATGGTTGTCACCATGTTTCCTAGCTTTGGACCTCTCTCCTACCTTCTCTCTCTCTCTCATTTACTTTCTAAATAAACTGTATTTTCTAATCTAAAAAAAAAAAAGAATGCTGTCCTTTTAAACATAGACCTATTTGAAAGTACTCAAATCTAATTTAAGTTTAATTGGACAGTTGTACATGAGGTTGAGATTCACAATGAGTGCCTTAATACTTTATTTCATGTATTCTATGTTAATTCTCTATTATTTGAACTTAGGGTCCATACTAGAGTATTTATAGGTAAGATTGTTATGAAGTTTTTCAGGTTCTGCCGGAGATTAAATTCTCTTGGTCAAAAGCCAAGATAATCGCAAACACTTGCTGTAATCGGATGTTATATATCAAGAATCATCTCTAAAACATACAGCTTAGAAGTCTTTCATTGACTGTTGTTTGAAAGAAAACAGTTTGCTATCCCCTGGATGAATATGATTGTTTTCCTTGTAGAGGTAGCTAATTATAGACATGTGTGAATGTGTGCATGTATACACATACACACATCATGCTACTTCAGAGATTCTCTTCCTTTCAGGTAAAGTTAAAAATTATTCACCTGGCATTCATGTAATAAATATTTATTGAGCACCAACAGTATTCATAGAGCAGTGCTTTTATCTAAAAAAAAAAAAGTAGAAAGAAAAGTTTGTGGGCTTTTTATTTTATTTTTTGTGTGTTTTAATATTAATTTTTGTATCTGGCCAAGTCTCAAAGTTCAAAATTGAATTAATTGCACAGTTGATAGCATATTTGAATGTTACGAAAGTACTATTTAGTCTAAACCTTAGATGTTAGCACACATAATGAGAGAGTCCCTTGTTTCCTTAAACTATTTTTGGTTGAGTATCTTTGCATTAACAATCTCCTTTAGGCTTCTAGGACATTACTTAACTACACTGAAGGAACAATTTAGAGTATTCTAGAAACCTTAAAGAATGAATGTGGTTTTCAGAGTTTAACAAAATCCAAACATTAGTAGCATGATGACCAAAAAATATAAAATGAATACCTGTCTAATTTTTAAAAGGCTTAGTGTTCTTATAACTTTGTGTCCCAAAAAGATAATATAGACTCATTTCAACTATGCTAAACGCAAAACTTATTGTACAAGGTGTACAAGCTTTGGTGTATGGTTTTGTTTTTGATTTTGTTTTGAGATGGAGGTCTTGCTATGTTACCCGGGATGGTCTGGAACTCCTGAGCTCAAGCAGTCCTCCCACCACAGCTTCCTGAGTAGCTGGGACTATAGGTGCAAGCCACTGTGGCTGGAGTCTATATTTATTATAAGGTTAACTGTGAGTATATTTTTATAAGGAAATTGAGCCTTTACCTGATATCAAATGGATCTGCTTTGCCACCATATATGTTAGGTTTATTTTATTTTTTATTTTTTATGTAGTATTTTATTTTATTGACTGGTTTATAACAAAACTGCTTTTATGTTTATTGACTATATTTAAGGTGTACAAAATGTTTTGATATACATATACATACTAGCATACAGCAAGTCTCCTACATATAAACAAGTTCCATTCTGAGAGCGTGTTCATAAGTCCAATTTGTTCGTAAGTCCAACAAAGTTAGCCCAGGCACCCAACAGACACAATCAGCTCTACAGTACCAACTGCATCACCTGCTGCTTCTGCACTTGTTTCCAGGTGTCCTGGGCTTGAAATAAATATCCTGGGCTTGAAATATCTTTATTTCTTTTTTCTTTTTTTTATTATAAAGATGTGGGGAACAATTTAGGATTAGGTATACAAATGTTGATTATGCAGGTACCCTTGTTGATGAGATGTGCCCCTCCCTCCCCTAGCAGTTTCCATCAACTGCCAATGCCACCCCCAACAGTTTCCTACTAATGCCAATCCCTTTCTTACAGTGTTATAATTGTTGGAGGTCTGCTTATGAGTGAGAACATATGGTACTCTGTTCTTTGTTCCCATGTTAGATCACTGAGTATGATCAACTCTAAATCCATCCAAGTTGCTACAGAGTCCATATGTTTGTCCTTCTTTATGGCTGCATAATATTCCATTGTGTATATGTACTACATTTTTTTAATCCAGTCCAGCTTCAATAGACAGCATGGTTGGTTCCATGTTTTTGCTATTGTGAATAGAACTGCAGCAAGCATACGTGTGCAGGTATCTTTTTTGTAGAATGATTTAAGTTCCTCCAGGTATATTCCCAATAGGGGAATTGCTGGGTCATATGGAAAGTCAATTTCTAGTTCTTTCAGAAGTTGCCACACTGTCTTCCAAAGAGGTTGCACTAGTTTGCATTTCCACCAGCAGTGTGGTAGTGTTTCTTTTTTTTCTCATCCTCATCAGCATCTGTTGTTGTTTGTTTTATTAATGATGGCCATCCTTACTGGGGTTAGGTGGTATCTCAATGTGGTTTTGACTTGCATTTCTCTGATGATGAGTGAAGCTGAGCACTTTTTCATGTCTGTTGGCTGCCCGTATATCTTCTGAGAAGTGTCTATTCATGTCTTTTGCCCACTTTTTATGGGGCTGTTTGTTTTTTTCTTTTGGCTCATCTGAGTTCCTTGTAGATCCTAGATGTTAGGCCTTTGTCAGTATACAGTTGGAAATATTTTTTTCCCACTCTGGGCTGTCTCCCTGCTCTCTTGATGGTTTCTTTTGCTTTGCAGAAGCTCTTAAAAAATATGGAACACTTCACAAATTTGTGTGTCATCCTTGCGCAGGGGCAGTGCTAATCTTCTCTGTATCATTCCAATTTTAGTATATATGCTGCTGAAGCGAGCACTGCTTTATTTATTTATTTATTTTTGAGTTGGAGTCTCACTCTGTCGCCCAGACTGGAGTGCATTGGCCACTCCCGGCCACTGCAGCCTCTACATCCTGGGCTCTGGTGATCCTTCCGCCTCGGCCTTCCAAGTAGCTGGAACTACAGGCACGCGCTACCACGCTCGGCTAATTTTTTTATTTATTGTAGAGATGAGGTCTTGCCAAGTTGGCCAGGCGGGTCTCGAACCCGCGGGCTCAGGCAATCCACTCACCTCAGCCTCCCAAGGTGCGGGATTACAGGCTGAGCCACCGAGCCCGTCTGCTTTATTTTTTTTAAGTTAAAACTTAGTTGGAAATGGTAAGACTCCTGATGTAAGATGAACTTTGAAACCTCTGTTTCAGTTCCCTGAAACTGGGCCTGAGGATATTTGTGTATAGGCAGTACATTAACTAGCATTTAAGATTGCTGCCTCTTCAAACAAGGCTATGGTTTTAATCTAGGGTTGTGAAACTCATTTTTTCTGCACTGGGGATACATGATTTCCATAGGATAAACATTACCCACAACTGGCTAGGGGGTGAAAACACTTCTGAGAAATTTAAGGGCAATAACAATGTCCTTAAAACCAGTGTTTCAAGAAGTATATGATTAATATAAATAAAGTATGTCGATTTATAAAACAGTAAAATAACTTTATTGCTCACAAATATACTAAACCAAACAATAGATTATGCAAGATAATCTAACTTCAGGTAACAGACATAATATCATTATTATTTGTAGCTAGCTCTTATACCCCTTTAAATTTATTCTTGTAACTTCTTACTCTCTCTTCCTTCACCAAGGAAGTGCTCACCTTTTGGACAGAAGGGAACTGAACCTGTTTAACTTACCTCCCATGGTTGTTTGTTGTTAACCTGCTAGAGGAGCTGGAACTCCAACATTGTAGAAAGCAATCAGGATAGAGAAGTGCTGAGTTTTTCAGTATCTGGGGGACTTGGTGTGTGTTTTCAATTTGTCAGCATCAGTAGTGAGAAGCTCTTCCACAATGGCTTAGCTCATCCTGTGCAAGGACAGCATTTCCTTTTTCCTTTTCCATACAGTGTTCTCATCCTGTCATCTTTTGATCTACTAGAATGACTAAATGCATAGCAAAAAGATGGATGTACTCCGTATCCTCCTGGAGAAGGTAACTAGGCTTACTTGGTGTATCTAAAAAAGTATATTTGAGGCTCAGAGCCTCTCCAGAACACTCTACTTTTAATCCCTCAGAAGTTAGAGCCAGCAATTGCTAGCTGCCTTGTCACTTCTGTACTCATGTGTCTTATTAGTGCATGAGAGTAAGATTCTATGAGGGCAGCCTTTTAATATCTGAGGAAGTGGTTGGGGAAGGGCGATGGTCAGAGCTCAAGTGGGGTTGTGACTGATATAAGTTGCTTGGATGAGTGGAACACTTGGTTGCTGCTCAGCCTAAGGATGAGCGGCACAGATGGGAGGTAGAAGGCAGAAAGAGATTGGCAATGAAATTGATACATTGTTCTTATTCCCTATTTCCACTCCCAACTTTTTAAGTTTTTTGTGTTAAAACAGTGTTCCTCTTACTTTGTTGCTCTCTTAGGGCTTTTATTTTTAAGAGTTGTGTTCTGTCTCTCTTAGAAGAAGGTAGAATTTTAAAGGTGATTCCTTTTTTTGTTTTTTTTGAGTTGGAGTCTCACTCTGTCACCCAGACTAGAGTGCAGTGGCCGCTCCCGGCCACTGCAGCCTCGATCTGCTGGGCTCCGGCGATCCTTCCGCCTCAGCCTTCCAAGTAGCTGGAACTACAGGCGCATGCCACCACACCCGGCTAATTTTTGATTTATTGTAGAGATGAGGTCTCGCCAAGTTGCCCGGGCGGGTCTCGAACTCGCAGGTTCAGGCAATCCACTCACTTCAGCCTCCCAAAGCGTGGGATTACAGGCTGAGCCACCGAACCCGGTTTAAAGGTGATTCTTAACTGATTGCTGTCAAGTTTGGCTTTCAACTGGAGATTGCACTAAAAGGAATTTTCTTCTTTGTGTCTCCACATTTCTCTGCTTCTTAAATTTCAAACAATTTCGCAACAGAATTATGAGAAACCTTACTGAGCACCTAATAATTGGGAAACATTGTGTATTAGTGTAAAATATATGGCACCAATGAATTAGAAATTAATTGCTTTAAAACACAAGGTTTTTTCTTGTTTTTTGTATATCTGCAGTGATTTTTGTGTTAGAGTGAGTTTTTTTAAGTAAGCACCACAAATATGTTAATTTTAAAATGTTGAAAGTAATACATCTTTTATTTGTCATAGTGAATATTGATAATGGTAAAATCATAGTTCTCTAAACACTTTGCTATTGCTAAATACCCTAATAAAATATGCGATAGACAAGCATCTGGTCACTAGCCACCAAAAGGCTGAGAGCCACTAGAGCAGAATGGAATGAAGAAGCAACATTAAGCCAATAAGAGCAGTCTGTTTGGATGACACAGTAAAGACTCTGAGAAGCTGATTCCTTGGTAATGATTTTATGTTGTGTTTGGTGTCTTATAATCTAAACGTCCATGGACTCTTTTAAAATGTCTGACTTGACCCATCAGCTTTTGATGATTTCTGGAGGGATTCTGGCTATCAGTTAAGTGCTTTGAAGAGAGAATCCCTGCTTTGTATCATACCTGAATGTCACAGAACATGCTTCTTGGAGCTGTTTAATTTGGGCTCAGTGGGAAGAATGCCATCTACTGAATGACCAGTATCAAGTTGAGCAGCCCATGTTTGCCTTACGGAACTCACAGCCAATTCCTGAAGAAACTAGGCCCAGCTTCATCTGGAGGATTTGACAGGATCTGAGTACCAAGTGGAATTATTGCCTGCTTAATTTTAATTATGCTTCCAGCAGGAGGTCTAAACACATGATGAAGAACTAATTCAGCACTTGATGGAATGCATGGGAAAGGAGAAACCTTAAGGAGTTGTTGGGACTTACATTAAAAACAGTCTAGCAATGATGAAATCATTATTGAATTAAGTAGTAAAAATTATTTTAATGAGAGACATCTTTCATTTGTAGGTCTGGTTTTTGATGGCTCCTGCAATGATGTTAAGATCTGCTTGGGCTCCAGTAATGATGTTAAGATCTGCTCGGGCTTAAAATCAGCAAACAAATCATTTGCCTCACTGAGGCAAGAGTTTTAAGAGTACTTGAATACTTCAGTGTTTTTCTCTTGCCCTTTTTCTTGTCTCATTTTCTAAGGCAGTGATTCCTACTTACTGTTTCAGAGTAGATTTTGTAAACATTTTGGTGTGTACTCGTGGTCTTCTGGGTTTTTTTGTTTTTGTTTTTGTTTTCTTTTCTGTCTTACAGAAACTGCCTGTGGTAGCCGCTATGGGTAGAACTAGAGATTGCAGAAGCATTTATTGGGTCAGTGGAGAGGTGTAAGTTATCTGGAATAGGCCTGTCAGAACCCAACAAGAAGGAACTTTGAAATATGAATTGAAAGGACATTTTGAAATTTTTACTAAGAATATCCATATTATATATTTATATCTATTATATATAATTACTTAATTAGTAACTATTTTTCTCAGCTCTTAAAACCTGCCAAGGATCTTGTTAAGCAATTTACGGAAATTATCCACAGTTTAGTGAAATAACTTGCCCAAAATCCTACAGTTAATAAATGGCAGAGGAGAGGGAGGAAAAGAGGAGGTGGGGAGCAGGTGATAACACAAAGGGTACTTGGTTCATTACCACAGGGGTGAGGGCCAGCTCAAAGCCCAAACTTCACCTGCATGCAGCCTACTTAATGTAGTTAATCCTCATTTGTCCCCCATATTTCTATAGTAAAATAAAATTTTTAAAAAAAGATACCTACCCCAAAAAATCTGGTATGATTTGAAGAGATTCCTCCAGAGAGATACTGTAGGAAAATACAAAACTCATTTTGGAAAATAAACTTTATAATTTGTGAATTTAAAAAAAAATGGCAGAGCCAAGATTTGAGTTCAGGGCTAATATTCTTAAGCACTGTGCTATACTGCTGATTTATTTAAGGTTATTTTTGTTGGTAACTGCACAGAAGATTTGAACCAATATAAGAATAATATTTCTGCCTCAACTGGAAGATACTTTTTAAGAGGGTGGTGAAATGACTAAATAGGATTGAGATTTCACTAGAATCAGGAAATATACATGAGATGGACTTTCAAATGTTTTGTTTCGAATTTGTGTCTCTAATGTTGATTTTTTTTTTGTTTCTTTTGCTGTATTAATTTCAAACCACAAGAAAAGTTTATTATTGAAACATGAAGTGAATTATTTCACATTGGGGAATGTGCTTAAAATATATTACTTCATGGGAGGAGTTAGAGAAGATTTTTTCCCAGGTGCGTTGTTTTTGTGTGTGCATATGTGTGTGTGTGTGTGTGTTGGTGGGGTGGGGTGTGCGTATTTTTAGGTGGTAGTACTTTTCAATATGGCAATAATAGTCTGTGTCCATAGCACAATAAAATCAAACCATGTGCCAAACTGAGGTCCTGGGAGAACCTCAACTTCTTATGTATAACAAGTATGCTCTATACACTGGATGGGAACCATACCTCACATGTATGTACTAAAATTTTATTGAATTCATGTATCCTTAATACCTGGCTTCTGTTTGCTATAACCAAAAGCTTCTAAAATTGCAGTTCAGTAATGCTTGTGCTGTGTATTCTAAATCCAGTTACCTTTTTAGTGTTGCTGACTCTTCCCGTTCATATTTAATGGAATTATACCATATATCTTTCAGAAAATCCCCCTAGACTATAAAATACATAATACCTTGGTACTCTGACTCTCCTGTCAAACATAGGAGGTCAGCAACAAAGACAGCAATACAAAAGATGTTACTTACCAATGTGATGAATGCTAAATAATGGGTACAGCAAACAGATGGTCAAGAAAAGAGCACCATAGATCAGAAAAGCATTCCCCCCCTCACCCCTGCCATAGTATATCTTTTAGAAAGGAAAATTCTTGGCACTGTTACAAATAAGTGTACATTATAGCTTTCAAGTACCTTACAATGGGAAGAGATTGTGAGCTACTGTTATAAACAATCTCCCATCATGCTA